>PISX010001860.1:146390-179745 GCA_004024625.1 Mellivora capensis | reverse complement strand
AAACTGTGGAAAGAACCAAGATGCCCTTCCACGGACGAATGGATAAGGAAGATGTGGTCCATATACACTATGGAGTATGATGCCTCCATCAGAAAGGATGAATACCCGACTTTTGTAGCAACATGGACGGGACTGGAAGAGATTATGCTGAGTGAAATAAGTCAAGCAGAGAGAGTCAATTATCATATGGTTTCACTTACTTGTGGAGCATAAGAAATAACACGGAGGACATGGGGAGATGGAGAGGAGAAGGGAGTGGAGGGAAATTGGAAGGGGAGGTGAACCATGAGAGACTATGGACTCTGAAAAACAACCTGAGAGTTTTGAAGGGGCAGGGGGTGGGAGGTTGGGGGAGCCTGGTGGTGGGTATTAGGGAGGGCACGCATTGCAAGGGGCACTGGGTGTGGTGTAAAAACTATGAATTCTGTTACGCTGGAAAGAAAGAAAGAAAGAAAGAAAAGGAAAGGAAAGAAGGAAGGAAGGAAGGAAGGAAGAAAGAGAAATAAATAAATAAATAAATAAATAAATAAATTATGAAGAACCTGGAAAGAGGGAAAGAGGCAAAGAGCCAGAGTCCCGTAGTAGACAGAGGAGTGTGCAGCAGCCCGTGCTCACGAGTCAGCCGCTAGGAGAACTTGGGGGCTAGAAGTCGGTGCTGTCACGGCGCCTGCCCCACACAGACGCTGTGTCCCCCTGGCACTCGGCCGTCCCCGAGTGCACGCTGCTGAGCTGCTCCGGGAGAAATTGTCACGTGCTGGCGTTCAGGTTGCACCTCACACAGCGACAAAGCGTTTTTTAAAAGATGGGGCTCTGTCCTGAACCTCGCGCACACGTAGTGCGCAGAAAAGGGGCTCACACAGAGGGACGGGGGTGCCGGAGAAGCACGTGACACCAGCAGCTCGTGGTCCCCGTCACTGGGTCCCATAGAGCCGCGGGGTTGGGTGCAGGTCACTGGGTGCAGATCACCTGGCCTCGCGTAGTCGGTCACTCGGTTCCTGGGAGCTGACTTGGGCTTCCGCGTGCCTGTCCCCAGGAGGAGCGGCCATATGTCCGCCTTGGCCTCCCTGGCGGCCAGGTCCTCTGTGACTCCCAGGTGTTCGTCCTGTGTTGACTTCTCTGCTCCCTGGTCTTGGCCACAGTTTTAATCACCCCAAGGTTTTTGTAGGAAAGGCTGAGGGTACAGGCAGGTCCCTCCCCTGAAAGGCTGGCTCTTGGTCCGGGCTTGGGAATTTCTCACCCGTGACGGTTCGTGTGTTTCTGGGTGATTCTAGTGTGCAGACAGAACACTGCCCTGGATGAAGAAGTCATCCGCTCGTTCATCCCATACTGAGTGAATGTCTGAGGCATACAGCTGCCAGTCCCCTTGTCTAGGTAGAGGAGTCCAAGATCCTGCAAGCCTTTTTCATATGGCTCAGTTTCCAGAAGCTTCTCCCCAGTAGGCCTGTTCTGGACATGCTCCCATTCATCTTGTTTCCTCTTGGTGTGTGGCTCAGAGCCGGGGCTGGGCTCTTCCAGCTAGATGTCTGCCTGAGGATGCTTTCTTGATCTAACATACTGGGCTTGTGGTCCCCTAGGACCCTGGAGTCTTTTTCAGCACAGCTCTTAAGCCAGACCTTTCACTTCCTGTGCTTTCTGTTTTTCCTCATGGGATTTCCTGTTATTTTTCAGCCTTTGTTACAACTTGTTGAAAACTTGAGTCTTTGTTTCATTGCTGAAGGTCTTGGCTGTCTCTCCTAGCTGAGTGTCAGTCTGGGATCTGATAAACTTGTCTCGTCCCATTTCTTCATCAAGGGCCCTGGTAGAAATGACGGTTGGGGCACAGATATTGAGCACTCCTCGGAGACCTTCCTTCCTGTTGGTCCCGGGCAGGGGCGCTGTTTCAGCCCACAGTGCATCTCTGAGTCCTCCATACAGCCTCATTCCATCTGGTCCCTGGACTGTCAGCGAGTCAGGCCCATGTGCCGCTCTGTCCCCTGAGTGACCAGTGTTGAAAGCCTTGTTGCAGAGGGAATTGTGCTGGATCATCCATGGGCTGTTACGGTGCTGGGTGGGTTTTTTTTTTTTTCCCCCTGTCAAACCTGGGATAAAATATTTTGAAGTGCCTCCTATTTTATAAACCAAAACACCAAGGCACACAGAATTTACTGCCTCTGTCCTTGGTCATCATGCAGGGCCTGGAGGAGGACACGTTTCTTTACGGATGTGGCTGAGCTGAGTGCGCTGCACAGTGTGGGTCCTGCCACATCTCCTCTGGCCCCGCAGGTGCCCCGCACTCCCCACCCAGAGCAGAGCCGCCCCGCAGACCCCCTTCCCTCCCAGGAGCTGGGCTGCGCGGGCGGCAGAAGGCAGGTCCCCTCCAGCGCACAGCCTGGGTGGGAAGCCGGATGAGAATCCCACCGCCCAGCCGCCCTGGGCGCCCAGTCCTCCTCCGTCCTGGGGAGAGAAGGGCGTGGACCCCCGGGCAGGGCGGCGGCTGCGAGCTCCGGCTTCTGGAGGGACGGGAGAGGTAGAAAGGTGTTCGTGTGGATACCGTGTCACAGGGGGGCAAGGGTGCCGGTTTAGAGGGACTGACAGCGGAAAATAGAGATTAAACTTCAGATTTATCTGTTAAGAAGGAAACTACAGTGCTAACAGGTAGGAAAAAACTAGATAAAGTCCTTGCAAGAGACTGCAGTCAGTCGCTGAGTGAGCTCTTGGTGGTGCTTCCGGTGAAGCCATCCCGGGTCGGGCAGAGGGCAGTTCTGTTTCCAAGACGCCCTGGAATTAGGGCTGCGCCACCGGCTTTTGTTTTTAAAGAATCCCAGCGATGGATCTCAGATTTTCTTCCTGTGTAATTTGCATAGCTTGGAAGTTTTACCCTTTCTTAACCTTTGAGAGAGGCCCCCTCGTTCTCCCGTCAGCCCCGGGTATCACAGGCCGACATGGAATGCCGGTTTGCAGTTGTCTGTGTTGCGCACTCGCTGTGGGGGGGCCCAGCCTTTGAGGTGGCGAACGTGGCTGCACGTGGGTCCACGGCTTCGGCACGCGTGCAGGTCGCTGGGCCCCGGCAGCCCTGCCCTGCGCGTCACCGGGCAGGACCTGCAGGGACTCCCTGAGTCCTGGAGAGGCTGGGCGGCAAGGGAACCCCTGACGTGGGCAGGCGCACGCGTTATTGCCGTTACTCCCAGGATCAGTAATGACTGTGATGCAGCCAGTGCGGGGCTGGGGAGGAAGCATCCTGCCTGAGGCCTGTGGGCCGAGCACCCCGTCGGACAAGCACCTCGTGGAGAGAATGTGAGCAACAGTGCACTGGGGTGTGACTCGAGAGCCCGTGTGCAGGAGTGGGGGTGCGCCGTGGCCCAGGCGAGCACCCCTGCATCGGGGCGAGGACAGCACCCCAGTTCGAGGCTCCACGGGGCCGTGTCAAGGCCTGCTCGTCTCCGAGACATAACAGCACACAGGCCTGCTTTTCAGTTGTGGGTTTTTAATGGAGCCAGGGAGGGGGAAAGAGGCAGCGATAGGCACAGAGAATTAAGTGCCTTAAAATGGGTATAAAAATGAAAACAGGGATGTGTGGTGAAAACCAGATCAGTCAGCAGCATGAAAGGGGACACTAGGGATGGTGAAAACCGTGAATTTGTTGTTACGGATCTCTTATTGCAGTAAAAAAATTAAGAAAGAAAAAGTCAAAGGGGAGTAATTTTCTTACCAAGTGCCCTTCCACTGTGTCTTGTTTCGGGGTAGTTCTGTGTGTGCATGTGTGTGCACACGTGTGTGTTCACGTGCATGCACGGGGTTGGTGCAGGGATTTCAAACGGTGACGTCCCCGCCTCCACCGGCCTTCTGGGGCGGCCGAAGGCCTGCAGGGGAGATGTGAGATGTGTGTGCGTGTGTGTGTGTGGGCCGCACGTGTGCACAGTGAACCGGGCAGTTCCAGACGTGGGGCACGTGTCACAGCTGCAGAAACCTCATCACTGTTGCACTTCTCAAAGCATTGCCAGGATGGTCCTATTTAGGGAGAAACAGAAATTTCAGGCATGTGTAGCTCACACACATTATCCTTTGGGCCAAGAGAGGCAGGCCATGGAGAAATGTGTGCCCACATGTGTGTACACTCATGTGCATGGTTTCATACGCACACGATCATGTGCTCACACATGCGTATGTGCAGGTACGTTTTCACATGCACACACACCTTCTCATATGCATGCACTGTACATGTGTGCATGTTTCACACACACGTGTCCATGTGTGCACACCCGGTCCAGCACATGTGTCAATGTGCATACACACGTGTTTGTGTGCACGTACCTGTGTGTGCACATGTATGCACGCTTCCGGTGTATGCATATGCCCATGTGTATGTTCCAGTGCATGTGCACATGTTCGTGCACACACACGTGTGCATGTTTTCATGTGCATACATGTGTGTTCCCGTGTGCGTGCCTATGTAAACACTCACACGTGTGTGCGGCGGTGATCACCCCATTGGATGCGCAGATGTCAGGTGGTGACCGAGGTGTGGTTCCCGGGGCCATGTGGATCCGGCTGCTCTGCACCAGGCACGCGCTTCGGGACAGGGGCTGTGGCTGGACACGCGGCGGCTGCTTCCCGCGGGGACACTGACTTGCTGTGCCTCTCAGAGCCCGTGTCTCATCTGCAGACACTTAGCCTGGTAGGCAGGGCCACCCACACTTGTTGATGGGGAGTATCTCAGGCCCCAAACTCAGTGTTGAGGTTCAGCAATCCCTTTGTTGAAGCCTCGTCAGTTGCCTGGGATGAGCTCCCCATGTGGTCATGGAGCAGGTGGCTGGGGGAAGTGTGGGCACCCCGGAAGTCCACCCCGTGGGTGGCTTGCCCGCATCAGCAAAGTTGGAAATGGCTCTCAAGAACCCAGGAGCATGGGGCCCTCTGGCGGCCCCTGCACACCTGCTTTGGCCTGCGTGCACTGAAGCTTGGCAGCCTTGAGTGAGCCACTGGCTGCATGGGACGGGCTAGAGGTGCTTCTCTGCGGTGAGCTGGGGCTCCTCAGACCCACAGCAGGGAATCTCTCAAAGGAAAGGGCTCCAGGGCGTGAGAGCTGTGGGCTCTGGGTCTGAAGAAGCACCCCTGCCCCCTGCTTTAATGGAGAGGCATTCCCCTCCTGAACTGCCCTCCAGGACTTAGATGGCCGTGGGGGAGGAGTCCCTCCTTTTTCTCACCGCAGCTTCCTGTGGCTTCAGCTCTGCCCCGCCCCCATCGATGGCTCTGATGACCCAGTATCATGTCTCATCTTGTGATTTAGTGTCTTGGTCAGGGGTATTGGAAATCCTGCTGTGACGTTTTAAAATCCTTTCTGGGAGCATGAAATGTGGGGCCTTGGACAGATGCGCTCTGAAACGCCCACAGATGCAGTGTCAGGTTACGCGGTCCTCTCTTCCAGTTTTGGGATTCGACTCATAGTCTCTGGCATGTGTTTTCATAAATCCGTATTCCTTGAATACAGGAAAGACGAGGCCCCCAGCCCCCGGCGTTTCTCTCTCTGGATATTTTAAAGGTGACTTTGACATTCTGAGCATCAGTGGGAATTGAACAAAGGCCATGAGGTTTCCGCATGTTTAGTCCCAGGTCAGGTACCCTCTTGCCAGCAGAGGTTCCCAGGGTTGCTCAGTGTGCCTTCCAGGGAACAGGACATGGTACTTAGGACCGACAGATATCCCCAGAGTGGCTCACATGTTAGCATTTTGGTGCAGACAGGAATATTTATCCTTTCTGCGTCGTCTTATCTCCTCACCCATCCTGTCCATCACTACATGCTGGTCACGTTTTATGTGAGTCATAATCCCTTAAAATTGCATAGGAGTGGCTCACTCCCTACTAATGGAAAGTGCACATTTGTTACTGTGCTCCTTCTGACCTCTGTCAAAACCCGTTCTCTGAAGGATGCCCTCCTACTTTCATGGAGATCCCTTTGGAATGCATTAAAAAAAAAAATACCCATTTGATGGGATTCCTGAGACTTAACCCCAAAAAATATACTTAGAAAAATTTTAAAGAACATTTTTTATAAATAGATACCTACGTTCCACTGCAGATATTTAAGGGTGTGAATATCCTTAAAGACCAGCAGTATTGGGCCTTGCCGTCAGTGGGCACCCGACATTTTGACCCTGCAGCGGTCGCAGGGGGCGTCCGGCGGGTGTCCACAATGAGGAACCTGTACTGTAGTTTGGAAAGTTCTGAGACATCCAGAAAGGATTTCACACCTTCCAGCTGTTGAGCTCGCTGCACCCGAACTTATCAGTGCGAGTGTGAAGTGGACTTTCTCTCAGGTTGTGCTCATCCCCTTGGGGTGTGGTCTGCCCTGGCTGCAGAGGCTTTCGCCTGTCGGGCCTGAGGGCAGGGAGCCCCGCTCCCACCGGCCGCTGAGCCCTCCATGCAGTGTGGCTTGGGCAGAGGCAGGCCTCCTTGGGGCAGGGCCTCCGGGCGGCCCCCGGTGTCTCTCTTGCAGGAGCACTGAGGGCGGGAACTACGGGGGCAGAGTTCAGGGTCCCCGTCCTGGACATCCCTCTGGGGAAAGTCGGGGATGTGTAGCCTCACTTACCCTTCCTCCCATGCCTCTGAAGGGAAACTTCCGGTGTCAAGGCTTTGGACCAGAAGTGTGGACCTTGAGACAGAGTGTCATTAGGGACCCTTTCTGGATCAGTCTGAAGCTGACCTGTGGCCCAGACATTTCTGCGGCAGCCATGGGATCCCCTGGGCAAAGTGAGCCATTTTCAGGCCCAACCTCTGTGTGACCACGGGCTGCATCTCAAGGTCTTGGCGTCCTCTTGGCTTAAGTCCCCGGGGTCCCTAACTGTGACCGCATTTAGAGAGTTCCCGGAAAGGCATGGGAAGCTTGTGCTAGTACGGAGCAGGGGTTTCTTGGTATCTGATACAACTAGTTACCTCTGTTAACGAGTAACCGCAGGCTGCAGGCAGCTAGATTTTATTTCTCCTGACAGTCTGCTGACTTAATCAACCAAAGAAAGAAACCCCATCCCAAATACTGTCCTTTTGCCCTTAAAGCTGGCCCGCTTTTGAGGGTGTTGTGGCGAGACCCCGTTGTTTCCCGAGGACCCGTGCACCCTCTGCGCGCGAGGGCCACAGTGCCTTGGGGTGTGCTGCTGTGCCTCTTCTGTTCTGATGAGAAGTGGTAACTTCACGTTTTACGTTCTGACCCTCCAGGGGGAAAGCCTCTCCACTTCCGCTTTTCTGAAGAGGCAGCCTCGACCCCGCTCGCCAGCGGAGACCAGGGTCGCACGCCCGGGACTGCCGCGTCACACACCGACACCGGGGAGCCCGGAGTGGGGAGCGCAGCCTCTGCATCCGCACTCGGAAACAGGAGCCGAGACGCTTCCAAGAGAGCAGAGCAGCCCCGGTTTTCCGTGGGCTTCAAGATGCCGGCGTTTCACCAGAAGCAGGAGGTAGCGGTCTCCAGGGACGCCGCCGACTCCCCTTCACATTCAGATCAGAATTTTCCCGAAGGAGCCGACCTGCCGCTCTCGTCCGCGCGCCCGGCTCAGCCCCTGAAGGAGAAGCTGCCTGGTTTGCACGTGAAGGAGCACGCTGCGGGGGAGCGGAGGGCGCCGGCCCCGGACCTGGCTCCCCTGGACCTCAGCGAGAGGTCGAGCCGGGACGACCCCAGCCGCAAGGACCTGGTCTCGTCCCTGCAGGCTGCACTGGCCGTTCACCCGTGTCCTTACTGCAACCACAAGACCTACTACCCCGAGGTCCTGTGGATGCATGAGCGTGTCTGGCACAGGGTCAGCTGCAGCTCCGTGGCCCCCCAGTGGGTCCAGCCCAACGGCTACAGGAGCATCAGGAACAACTTGGTTTTTCTTGCCCGGAGCGGGCGCACGGGCCCCCCGCCTGCCCTCGGGGGTAAAGAGTGCCAGCCGCTGCCCATCGCCCGATTCACACGCACTCAGGTGCCAGGTGGGGTGCCTGGGCCCAAAGGCGGCCCCTCGCCCCTGGGCGTGGCCACGAAAGCCGCCAGCCCACCTAAGAGCAAGGACAGCCACTCCGGGGGCCCTTGTGCGCTTTGGGTGGCCGGCCCCGACGGGCCCCGACAGGCCAAAGCCGGCCACGGCCCCGAGCTGCACGGCGCCCCCGCGCAGCCGTCCTTGCCGAAGCCCAGGCAGGAGGCCGGCCCGAGAGCGGGGCCCGCGGCAGGCGGCGGTGGCTTCAGCCGAAGTGCCACCCCCACGCCCTCTGTCATCGCCCGAGCAGGAGCCCAGCCCCCCACAGGGAGCAGGCCAGGGGACAAGTATGTCATCCCTCCCACGGGGGCCAGCCTCGGCCCCCCACAGAAGCACAGTGCCCCAGACCCTCCAAAAGCCAAATTCAGCCCTCAGCCTCAGGGTCCGCCGCACGGGAAAGGCGATGGGGGGCCCCCTCCACCTCCCCGCGAGCCCCCCTCCAAGGCTGGCCAGGAGCTGCGGCCGCCCACCAGCTGCGGAGCGGGCCCCAGGGGGAGCGCGGCCGTGCAGGCCAGCAAGCCGGAGCCTGCATCGGATGGCCGCGAGAAACGCCTGGACATCCTCCGTGTCTTTAAGACGTACATTCCAAAGGACTTCGCTTCTCTCTACCAGAGCTGGGGTGCCAGTGGCCCTGCACTCGAGCACAGAGGTAAGACGAGCAGCCCCCCCAACTTGCCCTGCGAGCGCTGGCACGACGGTCCTCTGCAGGCCCCAGGAGCAGCCTCTCCCCGCGAGGTCGGGCAGCTGCCTGCCGGCTGGCTGTGCACCTGAGCACCGAGCAGAGAGCGCAGTGCCCGTGCACCCCTCCTGCCCCCCAGCTCTGCCAGCCAGGGTTCGGGTGCCCAGGGCTGGGGCGGGAGCCTGCCGGCCCTGCAGGCCTTCCCTCCTGGGGCTGTTAATTCGGGGAATGCTGACGTTTCACAGGAGCGGGCAGCCTTGATGCCCCTTATGTCCTTTGTTTTTTTATTTTTTATTTTTTAGGTAAGCTCTTTGCCCAGCATAGGGGTCGAACTCGCCCCAAGATCAGGAGTCACATGCTCTCCTGATGGAGCCAGCTGGGTGCCCCTCCCTTTGTCATTTTAAACATAGAATCAGTGGATGTTTGCGGTCCCTTTTCTCCCAATGGGCAGGAATGTTCATTTGAAGAAGCAACTGTTTTACGGAATTTAAAAGCAAGTTCAGTGAGCAAAGCCTGCGGGGCACGGGAAGTCTGGGGGACTGGCTTGTGCCGCGATTTGAGAAAAGACACACCTTTAGTGGCCATTTTCCTTTTCTGCTGGTGTCTGGGTATTGACCCCTTGTTGCAAGGACCCGCCAGGGAAGGCAACACCGGATAGGATGCCCTCCTCCTTGGGCGTGAGTTGTTGCTCTCCCTTAACAGAACACTAGGAGATCGAAGGATTTGCTATTAGAAATTAAAAATCAAGCAGATGGAGACCCCGGGGTGCCCTCTGTTCATTGCCCTTCTTTGAACCGAACTGTTCCCGTGCCCACGGTTCCAGTCGGTTCCATTGAAAGTGGCCTTTGAGATCGGGCCCCTCACATTCCAACAAGTTGGAGGCACTTTTGGGGAACGTGGTGCACGGTTTGGTGGAAGTTGGGTGAACGGTTAGGAGCCCCACACCCCACGGTGTGGCCGCGGGTGCCTCGCCGAGAAGGCGGGTCTCTCCCTACGTTCGCAGGGGCTTCGGAACCTCCCGGCTCCTCGGGCACGCCGGAGCCATCCTGGTGTGGCGAGCGGTGCCTTTGGCTCCTGGGGAAACACCAAGGTGGGAAACACTCGGGGTGCCACAGTCTCGGAGATTTTGCCAGCGGAGTCCTTTTTTGAGGCTGGTGTCTGTTCCTTTTTGCTCAGAGCCCGCACTTCTTGGGAACTTTCTAGAATGAAGCTAAAGGCATGGAAGCCCGGAGGTCACTGCGGCGCACTGTGGCCGAGGTGCTGGAAGACGAGGCTGGAATGCCCTGTGTCTGCGACGCCTCCCTTGGGCCGGGGGCGCGGCGCCAGGCTGTGGCGGGTGGTGGAAGGCAGCCGGCACGTGGCCTGGCGTGTGCACATGTTCAGGTTCCAGTTGGTTCAGTGAGTTTTGCACCGTCCCAGGAACGTTTCCAGGCGTGCAGATTATTCGCTGGGAGACGAGCCACAGTGCGTGGCGCCCTTTAGACTTGAGGGCAGCCACGTCGCTCTAGGTTTGCTTTCTGTGGGTTTGAAAGCCGAGAAGGCGGCGGCAGCCGACGGTGGGCGAGTTTCCGTGGGTGCCCGTGTGCCCAGCAGCTGTGACGCGCTGTCCACTCCTCCCGGTGACCGTGGCCTCGGGCGCCCAGACCTGGGGCGTGTCGCGTGGCCCGCGACCTCCAGCTCGCACCTGGTGAGCGGTGACCCGCCTCTGGGGCGGCCTGTTGCGCTGCCTGTGTCACGGTGCTGTCCTTGCTCCTCCCCCAGAATAGTAGAAGTCAGTTTCAGGTTCAGGTTTTGAGAATTTCAGATGACAGCTTGGAAGTATGCAGTAGCCAGAAATGTTCTCCTTTTCCTTAAAAATTGCAAATGGTTCTCAGGGTTTGGTGTGTGTGTGCGCGCGTGTTTTAAGAGAGGTCCCGTGCTTACTTTCTACGTGTGGGAAGTGCTGAATCGTGTCTCACGCGCATGTGCTTCTCTTGGGTCCTCTGCCCGCATAAACACGGACATACAGCCCTGTGTATTAAGGTGTATTAGGGTGTTTAGGGCATTTAAATTCACGCTGACTTGGGTTCCTTAAGGGCAGATTCTAAACTTTTCGGCTGAAATATACTAAGTGTGTTTCTAGAACCATGGTTTCCCGGGTTTAGGGAGGAGCGGAGACCGGTTTCTCTCGGTCACTTGGCTGGAGTCCGTGTGGGGGCTGTGTGGTTGGACGGGACGCCCCCTGCATGGCCCTCCCCTCCGTGGCCCCCCTTGGCTCTGGGCTCGACTTTGGGGCCGGGCCTGGACTGTCCCATGGGAACGCCTGTGGCTCCTCCAACGCCTCGGCTTGTCTGCCCACGTGTCCCGTGTGTGGCCGCCCCTCCAGGCCTTTGCTGGTTCCTTTCTCCTTCTTGGGATGTTTCTGGATGGCCCTTGAGGTGTTGCATAGGAAGGAAATGTGGCAGGCGTGGCCTGGCTGAGAGGCGAGTCGGGGGCTGGCGGTTCCTGGAGGGAGGCCCTCTGCCATTGTGCCGCCGGCAGGTGCGTGTGGCCCCAGATCACAGCCCTGACGCATTCTGAAGGTGCCACTGACGTGGATTCCTGCGGTTTTTGTCTTCTGCTGGCCGGGCGTCGTGGCTTGGGTGTGCTACGCAGTTGAATTTCACATCATGAATCTAGAAAATTAAGTTCCTCTCGGTTCCAAGTCATCTTTCTGGCCTGCGCCACCGGGTGGGTCTGGCCGTGCTGATCGGCTCCCATTCCGTGGTCAGACGCACCTCCTCTCGCAGCGGATGTGGGCCTCCTCTCGGGGGTGTCCCTGTAGAGTAAAGGTCTCAACTCCTCCACATGGGCTGCGGAACGTACCTCCCGGCCTCGCGCTGCTGCGGGGGAGGCAGAGGCTGCCGAAGGGAACCTTCTGAGAAGAGTGGCCACCTGTGCCACGTGCGATGTTTGTGGGGCTGAGTGTGACTCTGTCAGGGCTTGTGCTCTGCTCACGCAGAGGCTCTGCCGTCTGACGGCGCCTCGGAGACATCGGGTCCCTCCAGATGTCGCGGCGGAGGTCTCCGAGGCCGTCTCCCCCCGCGTTGTGACCGGATGGTGTTTGTGGGAGGCCCTGCCAAGGGAGGAAGAATGTTCCATGGCGTGACGACTGTCACTTCCTAAAGGGACTCCGACCACCACCCTTGAAGCCTGAAATACACGGTCTGCTCTGTGTGGCTGGCGAGTCTGGAAACTTCCATCCATAGAGGAAGACTGTTCTGTTGATGGAATAGAGAAATAATATATTATGTGGGTTTTCACGCTTCGTGGTCAGCCCATGTTAGGTGAGAATATGGACTTAAGAATAAAACTTGAAGGTAATAGGACGAGATTATTTTAGATAGAATGAGACATCAGGTCTCTGTTGTTGGGACTTGACAGAGTCCCTTGTCCAAGGACAAGTCCGAGACGTGTCCGAGGCCGTGCAGGGGAGCGTCCCATCCAGCCACGCTGCCGCCATGTGGACGCTTGATGTGACGGTGGTGTGAGGTGTGTGCTTCCTTTGCTGGGCTCCGTGTGGGGTCCCCGTAGGCATCCAGGCTCCTCCTCCCCTTGCAGACGGGCACGTGTGTTGCGGCGTGATCGGGTCGCGTTAGCGTGCAGGGCTGGGCAGCGGAGTCTGCGCCTGCCTCGGGACGGCCCCTGCCCTTCTCCGGGCCTCCTTGCCGCGCAACTCTAATGTCCAGGTCAGAGTATTAGAGTGCTTTGTTCCCCAGGCAGTCTTTGGCTCAAATGAAGTTTATAACCTTTATGATGAGCTCGGAATTCTGGGGTAGCTTGGGCACGATATTATTGACCATGAAGGGCAAGGGTCTTTTCTCGAAGAGTGAAGAAAAAACGATGTGGCAAAAGGCACAGGAGAGCAGCGTGTGTCTCTGTGCCCGTGCGCGTGTGTGCACGTGCTGGCGCGCACTTGATTCGAGGCAGTGCGGTCGGCTGAACGGAAGTGCTGCATTTTTCTGTGGCCGCTGTGGATGGGAAACAGGCAGCTGAAGGAATTTCTTACGAAACTACCGAAACGACGTAGTGTGTGAAGATGCAAATGCCGTGTTTTCCCGCGTGGGCACCTCTAGAATCCTTGCGGGCGAGCCGTCCCCTACCCCCGGGAGAACCCGCACGGCCCAGGTGATTGCCAGGGAGGTTCTCGTAGGATGAGCCTGGGTCGCGCTTCAACAGGCAACAGAAACGCTTTAGAAGCTAAGATCTCCCCGGGTCAAACTCAGAGGAAGGAAAGATATTCCTTAAAGACGTGATTAGGTAGCTGTCGGCAGAAGCTGCCACTCTGGGAACGTGTGCTCAGAACCAGGTGGTGTGGGGCCCGGGACGTGCACAGCCGTCGTGGGCGGGCTGCTAGGCCTCCTGTCCCCTCAGCACTTGGGGAGATGCACACGGCAGCGGGGAGAGGCCCGCGCCCAAGGACCCTGGCTGAGTGGGCACCCTGTCCACCTTGGTCCCGCGCTCTCATCGGGGACAGTGGCACGGGTGTGGGTTAAAATGGGTCTTACTAGTCTTTGGTGCTCCTGAATGAGGCAGTGGGAAATGGAGGGTCTTGTGGGCAAGTTCTGCCGTCTCTCTAAGACACATGTTCGAGGCTCGCCCGTGAGGACGAGTTCTGCCGTAAAGCACGTGCGTGTTTCAGATGATTGTGTCCATACGCTGTCTGCAGTGTCGAAGCCATTTTATATTCTTTCGATCTGTGGACGTACGCTGAATTCGGACAAGAATTGGGTTTCAGCTAATTTGACACAGAGATTTTGTCATCCTCTCTATTTGCCATTTACGGTCAAGGATCCGATGTTAGGGACACACTCAGCTCCGTGAGCCCCACTTAAATGTGTTGCTCCAGGCAGAACTTGCTCTGGTTGGTGTTTCTGTGCTGTGTTTCCACTGAGTTATGGTTGAGCCCAGCAGTGAGAGGGGGGCTCGGGGGAGGCCCCTGGAGCTGCTCCCCTTACGTGAGCCTTAGCCTTTCTTCAGAAGGACGCCCCAGAGCAGGCCAGGTGCAGGTAGGTGAGGGCCATCTGCTCCGCCATCCCCACTGAAGGGAACACGGGCCAGGGCCTTCTACCTGGCCCGACTCCCCGGTCTCCCGTCTGTGCCCTGGAGGGTGCGTGGGCACACAGGTAAGGAGCCAGGTGCCTGGGCGGTGTTGGGGGAGTGGTGGGGACGGGTGGCCAGGCTGCAGCCTCTCTGCCCCTGCACCTGGCCGTCCCCACAGAGCCACCCGACTGCCCAGTGGTGGAGGACGGGAGGGCTTCCAGTTGCCACCCCCCACCCTGGGCCGAGTTGCGGGTTTCAGGTCACTGTGGTTGACACTGCCTCGCTGTCTCACGTGTGCTGGTTGTTGGCAGAGCCTGGGGGAGGGGTCCTGGTCGCCCCCCAGGCCTGCAGGTGCTCCCATCACCCCATTAGACAGAGGAGTGATGTTTTCCTCTTGCCCCCTCCCCTGCCGCTTCCCACCTGCACACCACCCACGGCCACCGCCTCCCAGGGCCGCTCTGATCGCAGGCCCGCCAAAGAGACTCCTCGTGGGTGGAATGTGGGAAGCGCTTGCACCAGCCCACACGCGTGCCCACACAGGTCCCCGCCCACCACTGAGCCTGGGCCAGCCACGGACCCCGGGGGGGGGGGGGGTGCTGGGGTGCTGAGCCGCCTCTGCCTGGGCCGCATCCCCAGCCACGGGCTTGTGAGTCCCCAAGAGGCACTGCACCCCAGACTCCCCCAGCCCCCAGAGTGGTCTTCCCTGCGCATCAATTTGAGATAAGCCTGTTTGCAAATGCCCCATTTTAATTAGAGTCAAGTCCTCAGCAGCAGATATGCTAATGAACCCTGCAGCCACGAGGACGTGCTCTAGTCCCCGTGCCCGTCTCCGTGACACGTGCTGCAGGGGCCGTCCTCACGGATGCTGACTGGCCATGGCACGGTGTCCCCAGGGGCCCCCCGTACTGGTCTGTGCCGGTGGCCTGTGTGTGCTGAGCTCGCCCGCGATGGAGCAGGCCGAGAGCCGTGCGCGGGGAGCTGGCGGGGGGCGTGGCGAGGGCTCTGTGTGGGAACGGGAGCACGTGTGCAGCGGCCGGCGGGACGCGCAGCGACGGAGACCACACGGTGCGTAACGCGGGAGGAGGGTCCCTGCACACAGACGCCGGTAATTAATGCTGCCAGCGACGGCTGACTTCAGCAGCGGGGTCTGAAGTAGAAAGAGCTGTGGCCCCGGGCGGCACCCCCCGCCCCATCCCTTACAGTAAGTGTGGGTGGAGATTGGTATTTTCCGGCCACAGGCTCGGTGCTGGCATCTTTTTTGTGCTTTGTCTGTAAGGGTCTTGCTTGGCGCGGTGTCGGGGCGGGGCGGGCTGGCGCCGGCACTGGCGCACCCCGTGTTCCCACAGTGGTGCTGGGGTAATGACTCCTGAGGTGCTGAACGAACCCACGCCCCCCGCAGACGCCCCCAAACAAGCAGGTCTTCCGATTAACCGACGTCGGGCTTGGATGTGGCCGCTGGGAAGAGGCACGCGTGGGGCTCAGCACGACAGCCCCCGGCGGTTTTCCTTTCCCCAGAAGCGCACGGAACTGCACTGCTTCGGTGGGGAGCCGGCCCCTCAGGTCAGTCTGGGGCGGTCGACAAAGCCCGATGGCCGTCGCGGCCCTGAGCGACAAGGATGCGGCGGCAGGTGTTGCGCTGTGGCTCCCGGTCCTGCTGGGGGTCCGGGCCTGGCTGGGCCTCCCCACCAGAGACGCCTGCTCCCACCCGGGGTGTTTTGCACAGGTTTCTTGAGGACCGAGCTTCGCCATCTGTCTCTGTCCCAGCGGGTCGGTCCTCCTGCGTGAGAAGCGCCAGGCGGGCTCTGGCGCGAACGGCTGTGTCTGCGCCGGGATCTGGTTCCCTGCCTGACACACTCGCCGGCACAGCCACTGTGCACGGGCACGGTGGGCGCGCGTGCCGGCTGTGTGTGGGCCGGTGCGCGCGGCCTGCGTGTGTTCCCCGCTCCGCGTCCCCACGGCGTGCCGTCGCAGGGGTTCCGTGCGAGCGCCTGCCGCGGGGCACACACCATCCTCAGTGGCCTCGCAGGTCGTCCTGGGCTAAGGGCTCTCCCCGCTCCTGTCCCCTCACAGATCATCCCTGTGCCCTCTCCTCCCACGGGCACTTTCCGCTGACATTCTCGCTTTCTGACGGGATTCCGTAGCTGCTCCTGTCCCCTTTGTGAAGGGAGCAGCGTCTCTGCGGCCGGGGCAAGCGTCCAGTCCCCGTCGTGGGGTCGGCGCACACTCGTGGGTCCCGTCCAACCAGCGTAACCGTCTGCGGGACTCTTGGCTGGCGAGGGAGGGGACGGTGACGGCGGCCTCCTGGTGAGTCTCTCCAGAAGGGAAGCTTCGCCGCGAAGCCGTCAGGGAAGCGGCCACGGCCACACAGGGCAGACCTTCGCCGGGCGTGGCCCGTCCTGCCCTCTGTGCCCCGTCCTGCTGCGGTTTGAGAGCGTCGTCCTGCCCTCTGTGCCCCGTCCTGCTGCGGTTTGAGAGCGTCGGCCTTCCTGTCACCGGCACCGCCCTGTTGTGTGGTTTTCCAGGCAGTGGTTGTGCCTGTCCCTGAACCCGGCTGTGTCTTAGCCCAGGAAGAAGTCACTTGGCGGTGCTGTGACCGCTTCGGACGTAGTTACCGTCTCTCCGGACGCGGAGTTGACAGCTCTCCGCCCAGACGGGGCTTCAGCTGGGGCTCGCGGGCGCCGTCGTTTCCCAGGGCCGTGGACGCCCTCGCGACAGCACTCGCCGCGCGTGTTTGCGGGACGTGGCTCTGGAGAGTGCGCTGGAGGTTGCAGCTGGCGTCGGGGCAGCGCGTCCGTGGCCCGCGGGCGACCCGGTGCATCTCCCTAGGGCGTGGCTTTCCGCGGACAGTGTCGGGTGGCGCGGCCTCGGCCCAGGCCCGGCGGACCCACCAGGAGCTCCGCGAGGTTCTTCTGGGCCGCGCGTCGGGTGTTGGTGCCGCGCTCCTTCCGCTCCGCCTCCTGTCACAGGGCGCCCCTGCTGCGGGGACAGGCGGGCCAGCGAGCCTCGTCACAGGCTGTGTCTTACGCTGTGTCTTCGTTACGGTACTTACGCTGGTGTTTCGTAACAGTTGGTCCCGTGCTTGACTATGACCCAGGAAAGACGTGTTTCTCTTTCTCTGGGCCTGTGGACTCAAGTTCTGCGGTTTTGTGCTTAACCCACTGACCTGTGAGCTTCCTGTCCGCAGGGATGCACGTTCCGTGCTCTAAGCCGCCGTTCCCTCTCGGAGCCGGGACCTCCGCGGGTCAGCTGTCCTTCTGTCCAACCGTGGACATGCTCACTCAGGCCTGTGACCCTGACGTTGTGCTGGATTACCTGCCCCTCCCACTGGAGCCGCTGGTTTGTTTAATTCCTTGGTGGAGGTCATGGCCTCTGGTTGTGTTTCTTGTCCTTTGATATGTTTAAAGTAGCTTTTTTTTTTTTTTAAGTTTTATTTATTTGAGAGAGCGAGCGAGGTCTGCTTTCGAACTGTTGAGACCTTGGGGTCCTGAGTAGGAAGCTGCCCTCCTCTAGCCCCCTCTGGGGCGTGTGACTTTGTGCCGGTGCCCACGTCTGTGGTAACCCCAGGAGCACGTCGTACCCTCGCCATGAAGACACCGTGGGCCACACACGCGTTCTGGGATGAAGCTGCCGCTCCCTGCCGTGACCACTGGGGACCCAGGCGCGCGCACATGTGGCAGCAGGACGCTGCTCGCAGACTGAGTGAGCCAACCAGCCCCGATGGCCGTTCTCGTTCCTGGGCATCCCCTGGCCGTGCCAGAGCCCAGCACTGTGCCTTTTGTCGCCGAGACCCGGGGCCCCGGTTCTCTGCCGTGTCACACCAGCGACCACACAGCAGCCCCCTGACTTTGCCGAATTAGCACCCAGAGTCTGTGCATTAGCTAATTCGGACAGATCGTGATGTCCTGGGTCTCCGAGTGAGACAGTCCATCAGGCACGGGGTCTAGGCCCAGAGCCAAAATGGATCCACTTCTGTTAGGTCAGAATGAAAGAAACTTCGAGAAGTGAAGTGATTCTTTTCTCCGTACGCGCGCTGGTCAGCAGGCATTCCTCCCACAGGTGGAGTGGACAGGGTCGCTGAACCCTCACGAGTCACAGGTGTGGATTCAGCGGCCGAGCTTCTCGGAGGAGGCTCGTGGTCACCGTGTCTGTGCTGCAGGTGTCGACTCTCGCAGGACATGTGTGCGGGAGGGGAGGAGCGCCGCCGCGCGTGAGGCCACGGCTCTGGGCGAGGGGTCCCCGCCCTCAGGGACGACGGCCCTGCTGTCCGTGCTTCCCATCCGCACACCCACGTCCCGTCGTGAGGGTAGCTGATGCGCGAAGCAAGATTCTAAGTGAAAGGAGGGCTTCATGCATGTCGTCATTTCCGAGATGCTTTGTCGTAGATTTAGCATGACTGAGTAAACGTTTAGTCTCTAGCAGTCACCAGCATTCATCATCAGGAAGAACATTTTTTAAAAATAATAGGCTAAGTGTGGGTATCATTGTCCTAGGGGGGTTAGAGGGGGAAATTTGAGGTGGCTTTGTGTGTGTGTTGTGAAGAAATTGTTTCTTCTGTTATGTGGTTAAACGTTAGAAATTGAAATGATATTTAGAACCAAGAAAAATGGTCCCGCTCTCCCTGCAACCCCCTGGTTTTTGGATTTAAAAAACCAGACTGACTTTTGCTGAAATAGGAAATCTGGTGTTCCCAGTGTGTTTGGATGCCTTGCCAAAATTTAAAGACTATGATTAATAGTTTATTTCTTATTATTCTAAATGTTATTTTAAAGTAGTTAAGCCAGAGAAATAATTCCATTAATCAAAATAAGGGGAAATGAAAAAATAAATGGGGGCCTAATCTGTCTCTGGTTTAGCTGTGGATATTACGATGCAGGTGATGGAGATTCGCGGAGCCGCCCAGTCCAGTTTCCGGTCCCTGTTAGAGTCTCAGCATCACACGTTGGATTTCAAAGTCCTGCTCAGGTCTCGAAGCAGCTTCTGTATTGGTAAAACCAAACAGACATCTCAAAACCCGTCATCCACCTTTCTCTTAAGTCGAATGAACTATGAAAAGTTGGGAACGTGACGCGCGATTTGTCTAAAGTGACACGCGGTCCCGAGAGCCGCCCCTCGCCCGCAGCGGGGTGAGTGGGGGTCGCGGTCAGGAAGGTGCTGCCTGTGACCTCGTCAGGCCTTGAGCACCACACCACCTGTCAGACGCTGGTTGCACTCCCCCCCCCCCCAAAAGCCGACAGGTTCATGTGTGTCCTGGGAGGGCGTCTGGGTCTTCACCCCTCCCCCACCGGAGTACACGCGCATCCCCTTACCTTATAAAGACAAAAGGGAGAAAAAGTAGAACCATGAAGTTCCGGGAGTCAGTATCCATCCCTAGAACATTGAAGTGCATTAAGGAAGATAATTATTTTCTTTGGCGTTACTGTTACTGAAAAGCCCACGGTTCACAGAGCAGCAGAAAACCCACAGATTTTCTAAAACCGTGTTTCTCATCTTCTGAGTACTCTGTCTCCTGGGGGGAGAAAGCAGCCTGTGTGCACTCAAAATTCTAGGTGTGCATATGTATTTCTGTGACTCCTTTCTTCCAAGGCTGCATTTCCCATGTGCCGATTTCTCAGATGAATTTCTTTCATTCCCTAAAAAGCCTGTAGGTCGCTGTACTGAGGAGTACAATGTGGATGACTCCCTTAAAGAATGAGATGCTCTTTGAACATGCTTCAATTTCAAAGCAAAAATAGGCATTTCTGTGTCTAGATTTATGGACTAGACTTAACAACCTGGTGGTTAGGGTTGCCAGATTTTGCAGTCCTTCTGAAACATTTTTAAAACTTCCTGAGCTTTGCAGTTCAAAACTTCTGTCCTTCACGGAGGGAGGCGCATCCTCCTGTTACCTCTCTAATCGGCCCTGTGCAAGTTTGTGTATTCTGGCCCCGGGGAAGAGAGGTGCGGGCGGCAGTCGGGTGCCGTCGCTGTCGCGTGTGCAGAGTGGACACTGTTCAGAATCGCCAGCGAGTTCGCTTGCTGGACACAGTCACTCTGGGGAGACTGCCAGGCCATTCACCTAACCACTGACAGTAACTCATTTTTCTCTTGGCAAACACAAAGGCCATTTTCCTTTCTTGAATGTATCTAGAAGCAGTTTGGAAAGGGCCCTGTTGCTGAATCTCCGTGGCGTGAGGTCGCCGTGCAAAAATGTAAAACCTCGCTCTCCGCTCGCTGCGGGGAATGCGCCGTCTACCTGAGGGTGAACTCCTGCCCGTGCCACCGAGCCTGCCCCGCCCCCGCAGAACTTTTGTCCAGTACCTTCCTGGGCCTCCTTCAGTGTTGATCGATGGACGTCGTGAATGTGGGGCTGGTCTTAAGTAGGAGCTTTCAGAAACTTGACTGAAGAGAAGCGCTTAATGCACGGTGTCAGCCAGCGCGCCCCGCCCCCCCCCAGGATTTCTGGGGTTCCCGGAGGCACAGCTGGAAACCAGTGAGAATTGCGCGTGGGGCTGTGGCGTCCATGTGCATGTTAATGGCAAGTGATCGGTCTCACTTCGTCAGGATTTTAGCTGAAGGTTAATGCGGTTAAGTAAGATTAATCTCGCCCTGTTGTTTTTGTCCTCAGATGGTAACTCCATTGTTCAAACAGCGAAGCTTCGCATGTCATTTGAGAGCCTTCTCTGAAAGCCGCAGGCCCATGTGTATTCCCATCTTTATCTCACAGTGCACTTGACCTAGAGTACCCCTTTTGTCGTCCCCTGATTTATGGAAGTCGGGGGAAGCACTCTCGGTTCCGACGGACCTATGTGAGAGCTGTCCTTTTTGACTGGCCACCAGATTCAGCCTTCTCGTGGGACTGTCACTCACCTGTAAATCCGTGTGTGCTACAAAATTCTCCCTTTTTTGGGAGTCCTCCCCCGATTCCATCTTGCCGCCTTTTAACCTCCAGGACTGGTTTGGACACTTGTTTGCCTTCTTGTATGTGAAACAGAGAAGGCTAACGATCCTCTCTGAATCCTTGCAAATGATTGTCTGAAGCTGCCTCCGTAAAGCAGGAAGGCCCACTTAAAATCTCTCCTGCTTGAGCAGAGTGAGTTCCCGCAGCACTCAGGGGTCTCTACCCACCTGACGGGGAAGGTCGTCGAGCCCTTGGGTGTTGATAAGGAAATTAATAGGGAAAATGCACTTAGACACCAAAAGGCAGAAATGAGCTTCTCTGTTGTCTGCTTTCTCTCATCTAGGGGAGAGACCGTTCTAACCCCAGTCCCGTCCAGACAGTGCCTCTCAGAAAGGGAACCTAGAGACTCGTTGCCGGCGTACCCTGGTGCCCCGTGACAGCGGTTCGCAGCCCCCCATGGACTTCCCGGCAGTGACCCCCGACCCCCCGTGGAGGAGCAGCTGCAGGAGCCCCGACCGGATGGCCCGACACTGGACCAGCCGTGCTGCGGCGCAGGCCGAAGGGAGATGCTTCCGCGCCTTGGGAAACGGTTCAGAGCACACGAAGATGGTCTCCCCCAGGATCACATGTACATACTCTGTGCAGCTCTGGGCTCATCGACCACCGTCCCCTATTTTCTTACCATAAACAGTGCTGTTGGCGGGTACGCTCGGAGCGCAGGCCTCTGTGTTGCTGGAGACACGTTGGAGACACTGGAGAGAGATTCTTGTGCGTGTCGGAGAGACTGAAGAGCCGGGCGCCGGCCGGAGCTGCCGATGCTCTGAGGACTGTCGGGTAATGTCAGGACACGTGGTGGGGCGGCGGCTGGTGGAATGTTAGTGGCACAGCCTGTCTGGGTCATAGGGGGTGTTTAAAGTCGTCCACGAGAGAGAGGAAGGAGGGCGTGCTGGGCACCGCGGAAAGCAGGCTCGGTGGCGCGGGGCCACGGCGGGGTCCTAACTGGTGGCCTTCGGGGGCCGTGGGCGTTTCCCGTTTGCTCTTTCCGTCCTTCCCGTCCTTTGTGCTCAGCGAGCCTGCAGGGGACACATACCCCTGGGAGTGCTTATATTTGCTTCGGAAAAGAGCTAGTTGAACACTAAGACAAGCAGGCTTCTTTGTTTATTCTCAGGACCTTTTTGTAACAGGGCTACACTCTACGGACTGCTCCCCAAAGAAGACTGCCCGTAAATTCTCTAGCCACTGAACCCCCCGCCCCGGTCTAGACCCGTTTTAGTGATGGCGGGAGCACCCCTGAGCAGATCTGGGGGCCCTGGTGCTCTGGAAACCTGTGCTCCCCCCTCCCTCCTATCTGTCCCTCCCACCAGCCCAGCTAGTAGGTGTCTTTTCTTCTCGGGCCCGGGGACCTCCATGGGATGAGTCCCTTCATTCCCGGAGCGTGGAGGTCCCCTGGCCCCTGGGTGGGGACAGCTTCATATACCTCTTCCTCAGTCCCGCAAATGCAAGTTTTTGTGGTGGGGGGTTAAGGCCCATAACAAAGGATCTTAAACCGTGCAGTGTACGCAGCTAAAACTGTATTCCACAGATATAAATCTTTTCTTTTCCTGTTACCGTGGCACTGTGTGCGATGGGAATACTTCTGAGACTTTCAGATTTTTGCACATATGATTTTATGCATTATCAAAAGTTACTGCTGCCTTGAATGACAATGTTCTGTGAAATTTTTTGCAAAAGCTTTACTAGATTTTTTTTAATTGTGACATTTTGTAAAGGCAGGAAATGGATTAAAAACGAGCATGCTAAATATATTTTTCAAAAAAGCAATAATTTTACATGTACAGAAATTATCCTAACCTTTAATACTGGTGAGAGCAACAGTTTACTTAATACAGTAATGGATCAGCGCAGTTTTTTGTAGAAAATGGGCTTCTGATACAAAGATCTGTTTAAACATGTGCGCACGCACAGACACAAACCCTGAAGTGTGGTTTTCCTGTTGTAATGATTTGTTGAATTATTATCATATTATTATTATTGTTAATGTTGTCATTAGTGAATGTTTGGTTCTGGATTCTACTTGTTACTGAACTTAAATTACTCGAGGCTCCGGTTACTTTGCACCACTTGCAAGCAGTGGGATGTGACTGGGTAGCTCCTCTCTACGTATGGATGCGCACACACGTATGTGTGCGCACACAGTGTTTTCCCTCACTCTTTCCTGATCCTCTTACACCAGGTTTGTACCAGAACGATCTGCCGTGTTGGTGTAATTAGGAACGTTCGCGCCGATTGAATCGAGCAGCTGTGATCCACTGTTTCTGTACCTTGCGCCAAGTTGCAGAGGCACATTCCTCTGTGAGAGTCAGGATGCCTTTCTGTTGGCCTCTGTTGGATCATTTCGATGGTTTCCCCGCAGTGATAAGTTCTGGCTTTCATTGTCTCGGCTGAAAGTGAACAGTGACCGGTCAGGGCGCACAGGGGCTCCTGGCCTGGTCCTGTCTTTCTCTGTGTTCTAGCGATTAAAAGCAGTTCTGTCCCCAAAGCGACACGGAGCTGTCCTGTCCATTCTTCCTGTTTCGGAAGCGCCCCCCCCTCTACCCCGGAGCCTCGCTGGCGGCCGGAGGGGCCTGGTGGCGAGAGGGGTGCGCGCCGGGTCCCGCGGGCCGAGCGTGCGGCCCGAGTCCGCTTGCGGGAGCGCGTGCTGGGCCCAGCGCAGACGGCGGCGGCGGCGGCACGGAGCAGGGGAGGAGGCCGCCTTGCGAGCCGCGCCGGCTGGGGCCGGACTGGGGCTCCTTCTCCCACTGGTCATCAGTATTGTTGGGTCTGTTCGTGCGTTGTTGTCTGTCTGACTGGAGTATTTAATACGATTTGTGTTTTCTTATTTATTTAGCCAATATGTTTTGATTCGCTTATTTTCGAACGATAATTTCCACGTGATCTCTCCTGTAAGTCGTCTTCTGACTGTTACAGACTCTTTCTACTACCTCTACCGACCTGCTGTTTCCTTGTTTCCTAACAGGATTTTTACAGTGTTGGCGTCTGATATAACTTAGACAATAAAGGGTTTGGTTGTCTACACCGCAGCTTCTCCGTGTGTCTCCCCGCCCTGCCGGCGCCCCTGCGGCCCCGGGGCGGCTGTGGGTCTGGCTGTCCTCGCCCGCTCCTCCTCCCCGCTCACGTCCAAGTCCAGTCACACAGAATGACGATGAGCCGGTAGGAGCGTTTCAGGTCACTCACTCATACTCCTTAAGTCGAAGAACGCGGCGTCAGTGCTCCGGAGCGTCCGCCGCCGGCCCCTTCCAGGACGCAGCCCGCCTCGGCCTCTCCGACGGCTCCGTCTCCCGCCGGTCCGAACGCAGCACAGACCTGCAGGGCTCGGGGATTTTGCCTTTCTAGTTTCGAAAAGTATGAAATACTCGGAGCGGTTCCTCTGATACTCATTTATTTTTGAAATCAAGAAAGACACCGGTTTCCTGAGAAGCGCGCCCAGAAAGCTGCTCATGGTAGTCCTGACCCGTGGCCGTGGCGCCGGGTGACGGATGTGGCTTTTGCCCTCCGTGTCCGGAGCCATGTTCAGACGTGGCCGCTCTGTCACAGGTCACGTAATGTTCCGGAAACATCCGGAACAAGGGCCCGTGCACAGCAGTTGGTAAGCGCCGCGCAGACCGGGAGCCGCTGGCTGAGAGCGCGACAGCCGGAGCGCTTGGAGCCCGCGGGACGGGTGTCACCTGGATCCTGAAGCGACGACAGTGTCAGTCTGTGCCCCAAAGACACTGCGCCTCCAGGATTCTCATGCCCAGATGCCCTTTACCAGCCCCTGCTTTAAAGCCAACACGCTCTCCCCAAGCCCCGAGGGGTGTCAGTGGCGCCGAGTGAGCGGGGCCGTGTTTGTCTCTCGTCACTGAGCTCTGGGTGTGGAGCCTTCTGGCCACGGAGGGCAAGTGAGCCACGGCCAGGGCTCCCAGAGGTGGTGTCGGTGCAGGCCGGGTCCCCGCACGCCCGTGGGACAGGACCGAGGGGGTTCGTTCTTCATCCACTGCGCTAGTTACACTCCGAGGCAGTAAAATGCAAAAGACCATAGAGTTTGTATTTCTTTTTTTTTTTTAAATACAGTTTATAACATTATATTTTGTACTCTTTATATTAGAATTTGTAACTAGATGGATGTATTTAACTCTATTTCTGAAAAAATAATTCAATGTTTCAGTTACGTGAAAAAAATATTTAGATAAAACATATTCATTCTATTGGAATTTGAAATCAATAAAAAGATCTTGGAGTTGTTGAGATTTGTTAAGACCTTCTTCCCCGGTTCCAGGAGGTGCCTAACCTTTGTCTCGATCTGTGGTTTTCTATTTTCGTTGGCAGAACACAAAGCAAAGTGTAGAGTTCTTTCTATAAGCAGAAGGGCTTTAGCGTGACTCACAAGATAATTCATCTAAAACCATGGCAGGATGACCAGAGTGTTTTGTTTTTGTTTTTGTTTTTTTAAATTTGTCGCAGACTCCAGGGCATACACACTGTTTATTTTGGAAGGTGACCGTACAGTTCTCGTTTTCTCCCACAGCGCGTCCCTTTGTTCCCGCACCAAATGCACACACCACTCCTACTCTCGCCGCCCGAGGCACGCAGCGCGGGGTGGACGTAGAGCGAGCCCAAGTCAGATGACAGGACGGCATCAAGAACGGGGGGTTCCGAGGCACTCAGGGAACTTCAGTTTAAAAAGCTGGGAAGTTGGGACGCCTGGGTGGCTCAGTTGGTTGAGCGGCTGCCTTCGGCTCAGGTCATGATCCCAGCGTCCTGGGATCGAGTCCCACATCGGGCTCCTTGCTCGGCAGGGAGCCTGCTTCTCCCTCTGCCTCTGCCTGCCTCTCTGTCTGCCTGTGCTCGCTCACTCTCCCTCTCTCTCTGACAAATAAATAAATAAAATCTTAAAAAGAAAAAAAAAGCTGGGAAGCGTTTTGAAGTTAGAAGGCATAACTGTGTCTCCACTGGCAGTAAAGAGCGGTGGGAACTGACCGTGCTGGTACCCGGCAGAAATCCTGGCCCAGGACTCCTCGCGCCCCGAGGCAGGGACTTTCTTCCAGAGGACACGGGGGTGGGAGCTCCTAAGTTCACGTCCGGACAGACTCCTTCCCTGGCCCTGGGCTTTCTCCAGGTGACCACAGTCCTTTCTCCAGGAAGGTGCTTTCCTTCTGTCTCCCTGCTGGTCAGCAGACAGCAGCCAGCCACCGGCTGGGGGCTCCTCGGCCACGGGGAGAAGACGGCGGAAGATGGCCACTGACTGTTTCCCGCGCTGTGATCTGCCACGTAGCACCGTGGAGCAGGGACCGGGCGTGGCCATGCTTGACACACACGCGTGCACGCACACCCCCCCCATACCACACAGAACACACATGCTTGAGAAACAAATCCCGCCGTTTGTGACGGCACCTTCTTGCCCTGCATCTGATTTCTTGCTGTTTGAAAACAACGTGCGCTTCTCTCATCTGGGCTGTTCGTGTTCCCCGTCTGAGCTTTGAAAAGGTGAGTTCTCATTCAAGAGCTTAGCAGAATGATTGAAGGAAAATGGGACATGCTCTGGTCTCGGCCCGTGTGACGAGTTCTTGGAGAGCCCCTGCCCGTGGACACACGAGGCCGTGGCAGGGCTTCATGGCTGGGGAGGGGCCACGGGACCTGGCAGCCGGGGACATCAGGTGGCACACCCTCCGGGTTCCTCTAAGGGAAGAGTAAAGAGTGAAATGAAGATTGTAATGAGAACACTGTCTTCTTTCCTTTTTTCCAACGGAAGAAGCTAGTATGGGTAGTCTCCTCCCAAGGCCTCTCCTGACGGGAGGCCGGGTCTCTACAGGGGCCTCAGACTGACCCCCGAGCGCGTGGCCAACATTCTGAGTTTCAGAGGGGATGAGGAATCTCGCCTTTTTCTGGACCCGGGTTTGTCAGTGGAGGATCCGTGTTCAGGGCGGGAGAAACGTTGTCCCCACCTGACCTGGGGCTTCACTGTGTCTCCTGATGTGCTCATTTCAGTTCGGGAAATGACTTTTTAAAGCGCAGTGAACAAGAACATGTGCAGGACAGGGGACAAGGAATCGAAAGAAAAGGGGGCGTCTTTTAAAGAAGAAAACCTTCACGCAGCTCAGGTGAGTGGTGGTGAGGTCTTGGAGATGTACCAGGAGAAGGAGCAAGTGAAGACCTATGGGGACTTCGCCCCTCGGAGCGGTTTTCAGCGGCGGGAGGCACAGCGAAGCAAATTGGAACCAGAAGAGCGTGCCCGTCTTGTCCAGAGATTTCAGACTGCTTTAAAATTGTAGAAATGGTACAGGACGTCTCTGACTTTATAAATCCATCCCCCAAGTCCGGGGCTCCTGCCGCGGCAAAGCGCAGCCCCAGGTGCTGGGTGGGAGTGCCCGGCGACGCGAGCCTGCCCTTGGCTGCGTCCCGCAGGGGGAGGGGGGGCATCGTGGAGCTGACCTGGCGCTGGGCACGTCAGGACTGTGGGGCGTAGGTGGAGGAGGCAGGAGCCCGCTGGGCGGGGGAGGGAGGACAAGGATCTTCTAAACCAGCCAAACGCGTCTGCGTCCCCACGACCCAGGGGCACCAACCTGAAACTTTAGGAACAATTTTATAAAACGGTGGGGGTGATGACTTAGAATTAAGATTGGCATCTGATCTCAAGCCTTAGTGGACTTGGGTAGCCTCCAAGCAGATTTTGATGCGGGAGAGAAGGGTGACACGGGAATTTCAGTGATGAAAAGCCAAAGAGGAGAATTCTGGGAAATACCCACTGTACCCTCAGAACATACTTTGAATCGTCAGATTGGATAGAGGACAGGGACCAACGTCATTGCCAGGTATCGCTTGAGGACATTAACACCCAAGTGAGGCGTCAGGCAGAGAGAACAGGGGGTCTCCGTGGGCAAGATGCTGTGACAAAGGCCAGCACCAGCCGGACGGCCCGCGCCCCCCAGGGTAGTGTGCATCTGCGCCGAGTCACTGATCGGCCACCGCGTGGGTTCGAGGAGCCAGAGAAGCCAGTGGTTGACTGAGGGAGGCCTTAGCTCAAGGCAGAACAGGGTTGAGAAGGACCTGGGTCAGCACTTTGGCACAGTGACTGATCTCGGTGGGATCTGGTTCGGTCTGGAGGGGTAGATTCAGAACCAAGGAACAGCGGACGTTGGAAAGGACAGGCTCTGGGCTGGGAACAGCCATTCCTTATGGCAAGTCTCCCCGCACTCTTCAAAGCCAGCATCATTAAGTCCAGTTTAAGGGCAAAAACACAGAAGGTTCCAGAAGGGCACCGTGCTCAAAGTGACACAAGCAGTAGCTTGCGGACACACCGCTGGGATCGGGGCCCGTGGGCACGCCCGCTACTGTTGTTCTGCCTCCGTGTGGCCTCTCCGGGTGAGTAACAGTATGATCTCTGTGAGACCTGTTCCCGCTTTCCGGAGCGCTGAGACCCCCGTTACCCCGTGGACCACGGTGGCGATCCTGCAGATCCTGCAACTGAGGGGTGCAGACAGTAGCCCCCCTGTTCAGCAGGCGGGCAGGTGACCACCACCGGATCAGAACCAGACGCTCCGGACTCCTGAGCCCTTCTTTCTGGGTCGAAGAGTCTCTTGGTGGACTTCCCACAAGTTACGAACTAACATGGAGGGAGGAAAACACGGATTGGGATTTCTGAGAACCTGGGTAGGACTTCCGGTATATCCTAGGTGGAACACAGGCATCCATCGGCCAGTTTCTCCCAGATTTGGTCTTTGCTTCCCTATTGGTTCTTTCCTTCATGCTCGAGACATCCTATTCCCCACCACTGCTGCCCAAAACCCCACCACCTTTGGTCCTTTGGTCCTCTCTCTCCTTTCCCTCTCGTATGTCCTGTCCTGCCTTTTAAGGCCGGTCTTCCAAAAAAGGTGCTTCACGGTCACTCTACCGTTCCCCATTCTAGCTTTGAAGACCATCACCTACTTCATTGCATTGTCTCCTGTTAAGATTATGCAGGACCTTTGTGGCTGAGAATCATGATTTTCTTCCCTTTTATTCTACGTGTTATTCAAATGTCCTTTGGAAAACACACGTACATTTTTCATAAAACATGTACAACATTTTGCCAAGTTTGTTCCTACAGCTCACTCTGTTATCATGGTTGTTTTCTCTTGGAATAGTTCAAGAAATTCCCAGACATCCTGATACTTGCGCTGTAAATACTTGATCTCTGAGTGATGTGTTTTCAAAAAACAAAACAGGAATGTTGCGTGATGCTTCCGTGGGATTTCTTCTTCAATCTTTCCCCCGACCCCCTCACTTGGTTTCCTGCCCTGGCGACCCTGGTCTTCCTGGCCAGCATCCCACTCCTCTGTGCGTCTCTTACCCTGGACCCTCCGAGGGTTGGGACACAGGCCTCCTGCCTGGACAGTGAAGGTGAGCGTCGTTCCCTGGGAGACTCAGCCACCCTGGGCTCAGCCGGAAATTGGGTACAGGGACTTCACAGGCTCCCTTTCTCCTCTCAGGCCTTCCTCCTACAGGTCCATCTCAGTAAATGGCATAGCCACCTGCTGGCTGGTCACTGTGCCAAAAATAAGTGGGCTGTCCTGACTTTTCTCTCTCTCTGTCACACACCTGCCGAATCCACAGACCAGACCATCTCCCCCGCGCTATTCTCTGAGCCCCGGGGATGATGACCTTGGTCTTTCTGCCTTGGATCACCTCCCCTCCAATTTACTCTCCCTCTGTGGCCACCATAGGAATCTTCTGGAATGCATGTTAGATCTTTCTACTCTCCTGATTGAATTCACCAGTAATTTTCTGTATCCTTGAGAAAGAGGCTGAATTCCTTTGTGTACCATTATGCAAAGCCTCCTATAATGCCAAGTGATTAGCATTTCCTGAAGGTGCCCGGCTCTTGCGTGTGTTCTTTGCCTTCTTTCCTCCAAGACCACCTCCCACCCCTAAGGAAGCCTGTGCTGGGCCCATCCTCTCTTCCTGTACCTCCCACCCCCTGGGTGGGCACCTGCTTCTCCTCCGGGTCCCCTGCAGCATCCTGGGATCCCCTCACCGCAGTTAGCGTGACGTTTGGAGGTCAGTAGGTCCCCTCCGCCTCTCCCCCTGGGCCGAGTTGTTGGCAGGCAGAGAGGTTGGGCTGCCTTAAAGCCAGGTCCCCTGGTGGAGCCCCAGTGTTTGGTTCTTCAACCTGTACCCAACAGTGCGTGCCTCAGTTCCCACAGCTCTGCAGGGATGACCCATCTCGGTCCCATCTCCCTCCTACTCTTACCGTGCCAAATGGCATTATGGCTGCATTCTGTAGCCTTCAGTGTGATTCATAAACACGAGCTAGAATTACTTCCAAGCAGTTTACATAGCAGTGTTTTTCCAGTTCTATAAAATCGTCATTAAGTAACATGGTCTCTATGTACCAGCTTTTCTTAAAAAAAACTGGTATTGCCCTCGTGAATCAGGAAATTTCCACTGCTTACTTGACACACTTAAAAGTGGGTCGTTTTCCCGTGCTCACCAAGTTTTTTGACCAGCAAAAGATAGCTGGATTCCTTGTAGCCACAAAGGTTAACACTAATAAAAGCGAGCTGATCACACTCTTAATGGAACAATGTATTCTATTAGTAGTAGTATTAAACGATAATTAAAGAAGAGCTGCTTGTACTCTCTGTAGACAGAAACCACACTCCACGAACACCCAGTGAACGGTCTCGGGGCTTCCGTCCGCATTTAGGCCCGCCGGCTTGCCGTCAGGTTTGCTGCCGCCGTGCAGTCTGTCATCAGGCTCTTCACGGCTGTTCAAGGGAGAAGGTTAACTAATTTCTGCACATTTCACGTGGAAGAGAGCTAGCTCTTTCGAGGGCTTGTAAGTTAACCAAACCACTCCAGATGGTTCTTGGTCATTCAGCAACAGTGGCAGACTCTGGAAAAAGGCTTTTTTGTTACCAAGGACAGGAAAGGCTGGGCCGTCCCAGGGGAGACGGGGTGCAGCTCCTGGGGGGGGGGGTCTGTGCACATGGCCGTGGAGCATCAGGTGTGGCTGTTTTCTGGATGTGCTTCTGCTTGGCGGTGGGCTGTGGAGAGAGCAGCGGCTGTGGGTGGGATGGGCAGTAAAAGCTGACACAGGCTGTCCGAGGGCGGAAGGGACGAGGGGGCGAGGGTGCCCCAGCAACCTTGGGGGCTGTGGTCATGCCCTCAGAGGCTTTGAGTGCTGGCCGGCCAGGGATCCTGTAGGAGATGGCCCTGCTCTGTGGCTCTAGCACCAGGACATAGGTGAGCAATCACCCAGCTTTGAGAGCGTGAACATGGGCATGCAGGGGGAAGGGCAGGTGGCTCAGGACCCCCACTGCTTCCTGCTAAGTTCCCAAAGAATAAAACTGGTGCCTGTCCCAAGGTGGTCTTTGTAGCCTGAAGCCCAGTAGATGCCTGGGATTTACAAACACACAGGCCGGTGGATCATCACGGAAAGCGCTTCGCTGCGTCTGTCTGATGCAACGTGGCGGCCACCTTGCGCGGCCCCCCGCCTTTGTGTGGGAAGGCCGCCGCCCGTCGCCTGCAGCCCTGCTCGCAGACACCCAGTCCCCGGATCCCCATGTGTTTTCAGCTTTGCTGAAGCTCTGTTAGGTCTTCACGGAAGCTCGGTGCAGGCTGGCACATTCCTGAGTCGTGTCACACCTCATCCCCGTCACCTCCAGTTTGGGACGATCCCCTATAGGAAGAAAGCAAACATTTATTCAAGGACGTTGTGAAAAGCCGAGTCCCTGTTATGAGGCTACATTAAGGTTTGGGTTAGGGAGTTGCCTTAAGTTAATTTAAAATCAGACTCTTAAAGAACTTGAAGGTTGAAAAACCTCTTAGTTCCTGTGTTGTCCAAAGTTCGTGTTTATCCCGCTGGAGAACGGTCTGGAGGGGTCGCGGACTGCCAGCCATGGGGGTCCGCCGTCGTATTGGGTTTTGTGATCTTAGGCAGTAAGTGTTGTGTTGGTCTTTCTGGCTTCGTGCTTCGAGGCTCTTTGTCACTTCTACTGCCTTTTACCCTGCCTTTCCCCTCAGATTTGCATCCCTCACTCTTCTCAGTTTATTTTAACTTCCCCCGAGTGATCTCGGGGTGTCCTGCGGCCATTGGAAACACAGCGTTCCTCTGTTCTCCAGGTAAAGCTTCTGTGCGGATCTGATCTCTGACGACGTCAGAAGCCACGTGCAAGTCCCCGGACTGTCACTCTGAAGTATCAGACGTCCCCGCGAACGCACAGCCTCCCCGCGGACCGCCCCGGAAGCTCTCATCCACGTGGCTCGCGGGGGTTTCTTATCCCGCTCGGCTGTCCTTTGCTCTCCCCCGGTCATGGGCAGGATGCGGCTCCGGGGCCAAACCCCGGAGTCTGAATTGATGTGGCCACAGAGCAAGCGCTGGAAGCCCCCCGCCCGTCTCCAGTGGCCACAGCCCTGCCTCCTTCCTCTCCCTGGTGCTTCTGCAGAAGCAAGTCGCCCTGAAGTTGCCCTCTCCCGCCACTAGATGGTGGGTGATGGTTAGACATGAATGTAAAATAACCCCGATTTCAGAGTCATCCCTTCTTCCTCATTGTTTGCAGCAAACGCGTACTGAGCGCCCTGTGCCCGAGCGCAGGCTGGCTGCCGGCCGGGCAGCTCTGACGTGAAGGCGGGAGAAGGGGCTCGGGCTGCATGGTCCTTGGCCGGGAGCAGGGAGGGCGTTCCTTCCTACCTTCCTCTGACATGAGCACCTGCTCTGTGTCTCGCTTGGGTCTAGGCTCCCGGGATGCCGGGGCACGTCAGAGGCTGAGCTCCCATCCCTTAAGGGCTTTTATGTTCTTCTAGGGATACACGGTGGCCAAAGGCATGCATACCGCAGAAAGAGAGGAGAGCAATGAGCAGAGAAAGGCCAGGAGCCGGGAGGAAGAAAACAGAGGAGGGCTGTCAGGGCCTCGGTTTCCCCCAGTCTGGGAGGATGACGTCCATGAGAACACATCAGACGGCCCCGAGAAGGGGGTCCAGGCTGAGGGAGAGAAGGACCAAGGGCTGGAGGGGCAGCCACTTGGGGTGCAGAGCTCAGGAGGGCGGAGAGGCTCAGTACAGCTGATGGGGGAGGCAGGCAGAGGCCCCAACCCAAGTACAGTCACAGTTGGGGTGAGGCCTTCTGACCCAGGGACGGTGCAGGGGAAATGGCAGGAGGCAGAAGCAGCGACCCTCACTTTCCTGGAGTCGGCCTCCTGAGGACAAGCTCTGCCAAAGGCTCTCAGTGCCTTATGAAGGGGGATGTGAGGGCCTGCGGCGGCCAGGTGAGGGCACCTTTGACCGAATGTAGAGTTGACACAGGTGGTCTTCATGAGTTGTCTTCAAGGTGGAAGATGAGAACCAACCATTGAGAACAAGTGATCCCAAAGAGGAGCAGGCACCAGGCTGGGGGCTCGGGGCCTCACGTTGTCGGCTCTTCTTGCCAGGCAAGGGTAGTGACACTCCCTCCGCCAGCTCTGTGCACTCGGCTCTGCCAACACCCAGGATCCTGGCCAGAGCAGCCTGCTGTAACCCAACACAAATCCTATATTTTCTGTATCCTGGTCAGTAAACATGCAACATCATCTATACCCTGGGAAGTATGTTACCTGTTTGTAGTGGATAAAACATTATCCTTGACAAAACATTTGTGCTTCTGGAAACTTCTTTCCTTACATCTTTCTCAGCATGTGTCCTCACTTCAGTCAGCTCCTGGCCTGATGCCCCTTTCAGAGGCACTCCCACAAGAGAGAGGTCCTGGTG
>PISX010001860.1:78909-146290 GCA_004024625.1 Mellivora capensis | reverse complement strand
TCACCACCATTGCCATCATCACCAACACCATCACCATATCACCATCATCACCATGACCACCATCATTCTCATCACTGCCATCATCCTCCTATGTAAATGAGTGTCCTAAAAGAAAATAAAATAGCTGGAACATTAGAACTCAGATTTAGGGAGGAGGTAAGATTGAAAATAAAGATTTGTGTGTGACTCCTCATGGCTGAAGCCAGGAAAATGTGTGAGCTCCCGTAGGAAAAAGACAAAAATAAAAAAGTGGTCAAAGTATCAGTAGGTGTCGATTCTCTTACAGGAGTGGGAGTGAAGGAATGCAGCCAGTAACAGGTTCCAACAGAGCTGCCAGGGAGGGGAGCATTACCTGCTGAAGTGAGACCCAGGCAAATATTAAGTCCCATGACGCCCTGGTGCTTTCCAGGAGACCCATCCTCATTGATGTGAGGGTGAGGATTCTGCGGGCCAGTGGGGACCGAGTCCTTAGGTGGCGAGCACCTACTGCAGCCCAGGTGTGGTAGAATGTCCTCCACGCAACTGCCTTTGTGCCTCCGTGCAGTGCCTGGACATCAGGCCCTTGGTGGGATGTCTGTGAGCTTGTAATGAACCAAAGTAAGGAGCCCCTTCTGCAATGTTTGCTGGAAACTTAGAATTTAAACCTGTGCTGTTAAAAGGAAGCATTTAGAAGCCACTTAAATCAGTTCTGTGATTTGTAAATGGTCTCTTGGCAGTGTGTTGCCATCAGAGATTTCCAGATTCTTTTCTCAGAGTACGTACTACTTTAGGAAACGACCCAGAAGCGTCTGTTACAGTGTAAGATTGCCGGGGTCGTATGACCTCATTGCAGGAACCAGAGCAAACCTGGGAGATACTGTAGCAGACTGCTGCAGTAAAGTGAATATTGCAATAAAATGAGTCCCATTAACTTTCTGGTTCCCAGTACTTATAAAAGTTACCTTTACAGTATACTAGTCTATGAAGTGTCCAATAGCATCATGTCTAAAAAATAGTGTGTATACCTTGATTAAAAACACTTTGTTACTAAAAAATGCTGACTGTCATCCTTGCTTTCTGTGGGTCATACCATTGATTACACATATAATAGTATGAACGGGGCGCCTGGGTGGCTCAGTGGGTTAAGCCTCTGCCTTCAGCTCAGGTCATGATCTCAGGGTCCTGAGATCGAGTCCCGCATCGGGCTCTCTGCTCTGCGGGGAGCCTGCTTCCCCCTCTCTCTCTTCCTGCCTCTCTGCCTACTTGTGATCTCTGTCTGTCAAATAAATAAATAAATAAATAAATAAAAGAAAACATTTGAAATATTGCAAGAATTACCAAACTGTGACACAGAGACACCAAGTGAGCAAGCGCTCTTAGAAGACGAGGCACCAGTAGACTTGCTCAGTGCATGGTTGGCGCAAACCTTCAATTTGTTGAAAAATACACTATCTGTCAAGTGCAATAAAGCAAAGGACAATGTAACTTGTTGTACTGCGATGATTTTGTATTGTCACTGAAAGATTTTATTGAAATAATCGCAAGGCAAATAGGTGATTGTAATATAAAATGGCTGGCATTGATAAGCTTGTTTATTATTTGTGGATAAATTATAGGTTATAGGACCATGAGCTGGTATGTCGGGAAAAGCTTCTGGAGGGCAGGGCCGTGTGTGTGTCTGATACCTCACAGCAGACAGGCTCTCTGGTGAAGGATGGGAGGACTAGGGAGGGCCGGGAGGGAAGGAGGGAAAGGAGGGAAAATGAAATTGTAGTGTCTCGAAGATATTTGAAATGTGCTTACATGCCCTACACTGGATCGATTCCATCTGGATTCGTGGAAACACCTTGCAGACCAGAGCACTGTTGGTGACCTCAGTGGGGTTGGGAAAATTGAGGAAGTACCAGGAAATGGATTCATGTTGCTCTAGGTTTTCAAAAATAATGAGGAAGGAGATCCACACAGAGCCCACGGCTTTGCTTGAGTAGCCTTCTGGAAGATGTAATTAAAGCAATGGCCTGTGAGCCCCTGAGACAGGACACAGTTCGCGAGGAACGACGTCACAGCCCCTCCGTATCTCCATCTCGCCGCCAGAGCTGCCGTATGATCGGAATTCTCGACACGGCTGATGCGTAAATAAAACTGTTGAAACAAGCATCGTGAGTCTAACTGCTTTTCCCCCTTGGAAAACTTAAAAAAATTAATCAAGAGAGAATGGTGAGGAACTATGTATCGGGACAGCAGGAAGGCATCTGGCCCGTATAAGCTGGACGTTAGGAGGACTGAGACCTCTTCGTGCGTTACATATTTGTTCACACAGAATATGTTTTTGTTTGTTTTTAACGATTTTATTTTTTTAAAGTGATCTCCGTACCCAACGTGGGGCTCGAACCCACGACCCCAGGGTCAAGAGTCTCATGCTGTACTCCCTGAGCCAGCCAGGCGCCCCAAAAGGTATTTCAGGAACCTCTGCAAACACACTTTCAAAACGGGGCCCCTGATTCAGCTGAGGAGGAACACTTCCCTGAAGGCGTGTTGAAGCTGAGCCCGGAAGGGTAATAAGGTCAGCGAAGCGCATTCCAGAGGGAGGGGAAATGAAAGGCTGCGTGTGCAGGGAGAGGACGGGGAGGTAGAGTCAGACATGGAGACGCCAGAAACATGGGACGTGCGGGTGGTCGTTAAGGCCAGGACTGCTGGTCTTCGCGCTCAGTGAAAACACGAGACACTGATGCTGTTGTTGTTTTTTTTAATAGCAGATTATGACATAATATGAATTTTTTTAAAAGCTCATCGTGCTGCTTGCTGGGTGAAGAGTGGGTTGGAAGGAGCAGAGCCCTGAAGTAGGGGGGAGGGGCACGACAGGTTAGCCTAAGAGGAGACCGCGAAGGAGCAGGAAGCGACCAGGATGGCCATGCGTTTGGGAGGCAAATATGGCAAGATTCTGTAATGGATGGGACGAGATGGGGACCTGGCTGAGGGACGCGCAAGGCTGACTCCTCAAAGGGTCACTTTCTGAGCAGGGGAGTCCGCGAAGGAGGAAGCTGCAGGGTGGGCCGTAGCCGGGGTGAGAAGGGGGTGGGTGGACAGTGACACTGGGCTCTCATGGGCTCTGTGTTCTTATGTAAAGACACGGGAGTCAGATTTTTAGGCACCAAATGTTAAGAGAGATGCAAAAAATCCCAACGGCAAACACCTTGAGGCCATGCACCTTGCTCCTGGCCCAGGCTGGTTCGTTCCTGCCTGCAGGTTCCAGCTCACGAATGTCACTATGCCAATATGCCATTTTCCCTGGGATTCCAGGATGGGCTGGGAGGCTCTGCCCGCATCTGGGGCCTTGCAGATGCCAGGCAGTGAGACTCAGGGAGGAGGGAGGGGTGCCCCATTGCCTGCACCCCCACCCGGCAGCAGACACGTGCTCACCTGCGGTTGGCGCTCAGGTCCCCCTCTCCCCACAGATGTGCTCTCCTCTGTGCCTCCACAGGGAGGGCGATGGCACGCCGCAGAAAGCGATGTTGTCCAGAAACCGTTGGATTGCGTCTTTGGAGAGGCCACCACCTCGAGCACCTCCCCGTTGCCCCGTGCCACTGAAGTGACTCGGTGTCCCTCCGATACTGAGCTGTCTGGCCTCCGGTACCAGGACATCCCCCGGTCGGCCAGCAGCCGCCTTGGAGACCGCGTGTGGCCACCTAACCCATGAGTGGGCCAGTGAGTAACTCCAGTCCGGGTGGTGTTGCCTCCCAGTGTAGACGGAGTAACTGTATTCTCCTAGGTGAGTTGGTAGGAAAAAGATCACCAGTAGGTGGAGTATTACGTGTGCTCTGTCCCCAGCCAACGATGAACTCTGGAAGCCTTGCAATGTGCTTCCCAAAGCCAGGCACGTTCTCCCGTCCCCCAGTGGCTGGTGGACAGACAGACAGACAGGCTTTTTTTCTGTTTGGTTCAGGAGTGGAGCTCACTGTCAGGCTCTGGAAACGAGTGGACCGGGGCCATCACAGGCTGACGAGGACAGCCCGCTCGAGCGACCCCCGCTGCGTGCCTGCCTCTTACTCCTCCGCTGTGTGCTGGGGGTTGGCTGGTTTGTTTTTTTCTGCTGCTGCTTCTGCTTATTTTTTCAGCTTTCATTACTAGCAACCAGTTTTCTTTTTCTTTTTTAAAAAATTTAATTTAATTTTTTTTCAGTGTCCAGTTTTCCTTTCCAGTTTACTTTTTATTCCAAATGGCTTCCCTTTCATATCAGGCTAAACATGTTACTGTTTTAAAAAATGAGAAAAGACAGGTAAGGCAGAGAAAAGGCAACGGCCCGAAAGCCCATAGTGAAGAGACAACTGCCGATAGCGTTTCCATCCGCGTGACTCTAGGTGCCGTCTGTGTGTGACGTGGTAGCTAATGTAGTAGGATGTGGCCTACTGTGCCCTCCAAAAGGACACATTTTACTCTGGTTGATGACCTGTTGATTTCATCTATGATATCGACGTCTTCCACGCGTAGAGATTTTTCTCTACAGTATCGTTTTTGGTTGTGGCAAAGCTGTTTGTGTCATGGATGTATTATCCGCGCACCCACTTCTGTTTTGAAGGGCCTCTAGGTTGTTTCCTACTTAAAATAATTAATATCAGCAAAGCCCCAAGGAGCACATTTGCTCCCCCCATCCGTGCACCATTCTGTCCTTTCTCTGGTAGGTTCTCTGGGTACAAAACCGCGACCTTTTTTTAAAGTGCTGCCGACATATCCCGTCAGATGGCCCATCAGCAAGGCTCTTCCGTGCCCTGTCTGCTCGGGTCGGGTATCTTGGGTCCATCCCAACACCTGCACCTTCTCTCTCCCCAAACACCGTCATTCATGTCCGTCCTTTGACCTTTGGTTTTTATTGACCACATCAAGTACTAATTGCCACCCTCATTTAGGGCCAATTCTCTCACCATTAGTTGAAATGTAGAAGGCACCAACTCAAATGTTATAGTAATGACTGCATTCTAGTGACCGTGAGTGAATCCAGCCCCAAAATCTGACAATTACCTCCCTTCCCTTCTCTTTGCCACCCGGGGCCTGGACATTTCTTCCGAGGCTCTGCCCAGAGTCATTTGCTATCTGAGTTGTAAATTGTGTTCTGATGGTCTGTGCCACCCCAGATGTCCCAACTGTACGGGAGCATGTGGTGTGGGCTACACTCTCACAAAACCTCGTCTCCCTCATTGAGACTTTGGTTTGCATTCAATTCATTTTCAATCAAATTCCTAGAAGTTTCCGCTGTTTGTCTCCAGGTATTAAGTGCTGATGGTGTGGTAGACGTCTGCCTCTACCCCGTAATTTGTTTTAGTGCTTTGTGCAATAGAGTTCATTAAAAGAAAAGTTTATTTGTTTTGACAGGTCCATGTGCCACCCTCACACTGTGGCATGAACGTGTCATAATATAAAACGGTCCCTACAATTAGCTCGGTGGTACAACGACGTCACAACGGCTACCATGTCATTTCTGAGAATTCGGAACTCGACCCGAGTGCTTCCTATAAACACCCTCATTTATGAGATGGGTATTTTCAGGTTTTAGCACAGGCGGGAGCCGAGATCAGCCGCCCGTCTCTGTCCGCAGCAGGCTGTGGAGGTGGCCACCTCGCAGAGGGGACAATGGGTCCTACAGGATAGCACCCAAGGTCTGTGAGGGCCCACGGGGTCGTCTGGCCACGGTGGGTCGGGGGACCCGTCCTCCCATGGGCTGCAGCAGGGAGCAAGGCTTTGAGGCCCTGCACCCTCCATATGTTGGCCACGACTTGGTTTTATATCCGCACTATGCACTTACTCGCATTTCTACCAATTTCTTCCAGAATAGTAATTCTTTTTCCTATTTCTTGACATTTTGGGTTCCTTTCTAGCTTTGGTTGAAGTATTGTTTTTAAAGTCATGGGATGAGGGTTCAGCTAACAACTAGTCTCCTTACCCCCTTCGCCTCCCACAGGCTCCGGGTCTTTGGAGGGGTGTGGAAACTTACTGACTTCGCGGACACACACCACGTGGTGCGCGAACAGCAGGAAGGGGCTCTTCATTGGCTTTAAAGCGCCATCGAAACATCTGACTCAGTCAGACCATCGGGAGGCTTGTTTTATGTCTTTGAAATTGTTAAGTAAAAATAGAGACCATATTATTGTCTGTGTTTGGTAAAATGTCTTACTCACTTAACATGCTTTATAAATAATAACATTAATAATAGTGCAGTTAGATCACTAAGTGTCTTCTGCTATCTTTTTTCTCACCAAGTTCGGAGCCTCTTCCCACTCACCCGTGCTTTTTGTGGCATTTTAATGAGCTATTTTGGTCTTAAACATATTGTTGTGCACTTTGTATACCCATCTTGCTTTTATCTACCTCTTGAGCATGATTTTATTACTCACACTTAGGAGATTCAGAGATGCTAGTATCACCACTCTGAGGTGTAGAGAGGTTAGCAAACGTGCCAAAATTTGCCCAGTTTAACAAGGGACAGAAACAGGATTTGAACTGGGGTCTGTCTGAATTGTCTTCAGGAAACACTTTGTAGCTGTGACGCTTTGGGTGGACCAGGCTGGACAATAACTTAGAGACCCCGGTCTTGCCAGTGTTCTAGAGTGCCTGGCTGCTCACAGGGAACCAGCGCGAACAATGTGAATATTGCTTTTTTGGAAATCAAAGGCGTTGTTAATCAATGCAACCATCATTAGCCTTGTCACGTTACCATTCGTTTTGCTGGTGGGCTCTGTGCACCTGCCACCTGCCACATGCTGAGTGTCACACGGGTACAGGGCATCGGGTACGTGCAGGTGGCCTCAACCACCCGGTAAGACGCTGGCACAGAGACAAGAGAGCTGTGGTTTCTGACTCAAGGAGCCCAGAGTCCAGACCAGTAGGGACAGGCAGGCCTGGCCTTCGTCCATGCTGTGACCCTGGAGTGGATGGAAAGGTGGAGGGATGGGAAGCTGGCCTAACAGGGCTTCCCGAGAAGTGGTCCCAGAAGCTGGGTGATGAAGTTGGGCAGAGCAGGACGAGAGGAAGAGCTCTGTATGGGGCATCCAGCTCTTCCCAACTAGCTCCGTGATTTCGGAAAACCATAAAAAGAACAAAAAAAGGAAAGAAAAGAAAGTGAGGGCCACCTTGTAGAACCTACCCCTCCCAAAAGGTGGGCCTGAGCAACTGATGGGGCATTTTCTGAAAATCATAAGCCAGTGCACAAATGCAAAATCATTTACTCATATTACTAAATGTAACCATTTATAAGCTTTAAATCATTCAACTTTGAGTAGGCCTGGATCACTAAGAAGTCCAACCGTTTGAATCTTTAGAAAATATCAACGGAAGTTTTTGAGCAAAGGTTTTTTTGTATCCGTTGAGACCTGATCTGTGGCCCCGAATGGGACCTATTCTGGAGAATGTTCTGTGTGCTCCTGAGAAGAGCTGTACGATGTTGCCTTAGGAGGAACTGCTCTGCGCGTGTCTGTGCGGTCCCCTGGCCACAGAGAGCCCTTGCTTGCTGATCTGCTGGAATGATCTGTCTGGTGCAGGGAATGGGGTCTTCAAGTCCCCTGCTGTTATTGTGCCGCTATCAATGAGTTCTTCGATTTTGTTATTAATTGATGTATGCATTTGGCTGCTCCCGAGTCAGGGGGCAGCGTGCGAAGTTCTGACTCCACGTCTGTCTTTGTCTGGTGGACCGACGGCTCTTCTGCAGCAAGGGAGCCCTGGGAATAAACTCTTAGTCAAGGCCCCTTCTTCCTTGATGCTGTGGTCAAAACTATGGCATTAATATAGGATCCTTGAGCTGGCTCCATCCTGGTTACCCTTTTCCCATATGAGTAAGAGTTCTACACTAGCAAAACTTTAGGGTGTAAAACACAGAAGTACAGCCTTCCAAACAATTTTCAAGTAAAGCTGCTGTGCAGATGTTTTGCTGCCCTGGGTCAGGTTCGATCCCGGCTGGTTACCCTTCGATCCTGAGTGTGCAGTGGAGGTGAATGCCCGCCTTTGAGCTCACACTTCCTACCATCACCCCAACAGGAGAAAGACGCCTGTCTCGAGGGGCGATGTGAACCGCTCCGGCACTGGACCTCGTCAAAATAAAATATGACAGAGAAAAGGCGAGGGGGTCGCATGCCATCTTTGAATTTCAGCGTTGGATTTTCACGAGGCTCTGGGCGTGAGTCCCGTGAGGCTGCCTGGATTTCTTCTAAGTTCTGGTCAGGTGAATGAGAGAACCTGAATCATTTCTTTACCATTCTTGCCATTGTGGCCACAGATATCTGAAGTTTGAAGCTAGCGGAGCATAAGTCCGCACGTGCGTCTGCATCTGTGTCTGCCCTGGGCCTTGTCCCTGTGCCTGTATCTGAACCTTGTCACTATTGTGTGACTCTGTATCCATGGGACACAGAGACGGAATGTATGTTTGACCATAGAAGAAAATGAGGAGGAGAAAGGTAACAAGACGGTTAGGATGCATTTGAAAGTGAAGGTACGTTTTTGCATTTCTCTTTTACTGGATTCAGGATTGACGACTGTGAACTCTGGACGTTCTGTGAATTCTGGGTGTGGAAAACCTTTGCGATTCTCTGTTTGCGTCATCCCTTGGCACAGCCCTGCTCCTTCCTGAGGTGATGGCAAGCAGGACTTCTCAGTGCCTTTATCCAAGTAAACCAAGGCCCCCACCCTGTGATCACACAGCTCCGTTTACTTCTCGTGGCCAGTCTCTGCCACACCCCATGCTTGTGCCACATTGCAAGCTCCTGGGAGATGAGGGGTCGCAGGACCCTGGTTTTATTTTCAGTTTTAATTCCCACGTCCTCACCTTCTTAATCTCCTCCTCTTTGTAAGTAGCTTCTTGCTTAAAAAGTAGAAGGAAAGGAAAAGGACTGAGTGTCTCTCGTCTCGCCCGGGCTCATCGAGCTGAAGACAGCCCTTCATGGGGTGATACTCGCGCCCGTGGGAGCAGGGAGCAGAAGCCCGTGTGCCAAGAAAGGGAGGGGAGAGAACAGAGTCTCACTAACTATGAGGCGATGTCAGCGCCTCCTTTAAAGATCCCGTGAGATGGCGGACGCGGACGCGACACGCTCAACTCCACACCCGGTGCTTCGAGAGGACGAGGCGCGGCCACCCGCGGTGTCGGTAACAGTCTGAGCCTTGCGCTTGACCTCGTGCTCACACCCCAACCCTCCCTGTGTCTTCCCTGTTTGGGCTCAAGCGCTGGAATTTCCCCAAATGTGACCCCTCCCCCTTATTTCTGACTTCCGCGTCGCCCCCGAGGTTGAAGCCCCAGGCACCCCAGCGCCGGCTGCTGTCGCCGCCAGCCCCGCCTGAGCCGGCCTCGGGGGCCTGTTCCGAGACTGACTCCAAGTCGCCTTGAAACCGCGTGCCCAGGGGGAACGAGGGCTGGAGGCGAAACAGGCAGGGCCACGGCAGCCGCAACAAACGGCTTCACATTATTTATGAGGATAACATGCAACGCTTGGCTTTTCTCCGATGCCACGGAAGGGACATGACGCACATCCCTGAGACGGGCCAGACAGCGCTGAGGCCCGTTCAGCGAGGAGTGTCTTTGCTCGGTCGGGGGAAGGCAGAGTTTCCTTTTGTGTTTATTGTGGTTTTTTTTATACTTAACATACAAGAATTTGACAAAGCTCTATGGTATAATCATCTAATAATATCCATTTTACCCCATAAAATTATTATATCCCATCTTAAAATGTTAAATATGTCACTATTAGGAGAGATTAACATAAAACTCAGTTTATAATATTAAAACTCATAACGTGACACGATGTTATCAATCACTTTCCCTGTAATATTAAACTTTCCTCATTTTTCTTTAATTCTGCGTTTTCCTTGTAACACATGGGGATCAAAGCGGCAGCTTTTGTTCGTAATCTCTCGGCAGCGTGTGGCGGAAGACTCAGGTCTTCCTCAGGCAGGTGCTCCCAGAGCCCGAGCACCGGCCGCCTGCGAGTCCATGTGGGCGGCTGGAAAGGGGCCTGAATTCGATTGCCTAACTTGGGAGAAACAGAGATATTCCCCGTGGAAGGTTTTGGGGTTCTCTCTGCAGATTTTTATGAACTCCCTGAAGCTCTAACTTTAAAGGCCGAGGAACCTGTCGGACTTGGAATCGTTTGTTAGACAAACATGCTAATACAGACATCCACGGCGCACGATGGCTCTGCCTCTCGTACCCTCCGCGGGAACGTTTAAGGGGCAAAAGTGTTCTCCTGCGAGGGTTTACACTCATCCCGGTGGGCTCACTCATGTTTCTTTGGAAAATGGAGCTGTAAAAAGAAATTGCTTAAAAAAAAAAGCCAAACTCGTAAGGAGGAGAATATGTTTTAAAATCTTTGCGACTCTTCTTGAGTGGAGGACTGGGAGATACTGAAGCTTTAAGAAACGTACGAAGGAAGGGAGCCAGTCTCCGCGGGCCCCTCGCAGGTGCTGGTTCTTGTGGGGAACGTTCCACCGTGTGGCCTCATTCTCCACGCCAAGCCGTTGCCTTGGTTTGCAGACTCTGCTGTGTCAGCCTCTGGTAACTCCAGCTTCTCAAGGAATGTTCCTTGTGTGGAGGCCTGGGGGCCCGGCTGTGGGGGCCCGGCTGGAGGTTTTTCCACTCCTTGACCTGATTTGCTTGGCAAACAGATGTGCGCTCTCCACACGGAAGAACTCCACGCGGACCGTGATTTTTGTCGCGTGCCGTCTGCGCCCATCCTGAAGGTGGCCGTGTCACCCGAATGGCTCTGAAGTGGGTCTTAAAAAGGTCTATCCCACGTTTGCAGCTCTCCGAGAACCGTGTCGACCGAGGAGCAGAGGAGCGGACGACCGCGCTGTGGGAGGGTCTGCTGGTTCCTGGTCCTGCTCGTCGGCGCCCAGGGAAAGCCTCGCTCCGTGCACAGAAGAGTTAGGATTCGGTGCATAGAGCTACGTAGAAATTTGCCAGAAAGCTTGTGACAGCTAACTAATCTGAACTAATCTGAATGACTCGGGGCCAAGACAAAGTCTTTCGCTGTCTTTCCAGTAAAGGTGACCCCTGGTTACCCGTCTTAGGGCCCAAAGGATTCGAGGGGTCTTCGGCAGTGTTTACTGAGCACTTTGTAGGTACGAGTCGTGCCGTACCTGCAGCAATGGGAGTGACAAAGAAGTTGCCACCATCACGCAATCTGCGCGCTTCCTCCATCCATGGGGGCGGGCTGCAGAGGCGTGGGTTTTGCCTTTGGCGATGGGAGAAGTGAGGAAGGCTTTATAGGGGTGACGTAGGAGTTTGCAAAACGGTCACAGACAGGAGGAAGCTGGGCGTGGGAACAGTGACCTTGGCCAAGTGTCAGGATGCCAGGCAGCAGGTGCCCGTAATTTCACCCCTGACTTCCCTGCTGCACCGATCACGTTTCGTGAGAAGCACCCCCAGCTTCATGACGTTGGGAGTGGGATGCCCATTGTTTGGGAGAAATCCCAGCTTCCTGCATGAATTAGGATAGTGGTGGTCACTGGGATACCACCCCGGGTCCTCCTGGCCCCAAAGAGAAATCTAAAACGGGATCTGATGGACTGAGATGATGCGTAAAGTACAATTTTAAAATACAACTTCAGGCCTCTTCTGTGTTGTGTTAATACAACGGTTTAGACAACTGACGACTGAGTTGGGTGAAGGATTTGTTAAACTGGGTTTATCTCCTATGTAGGAGGAAAATGTATGGAAGAAATGGCACGAGAGGCAACAGGAACCACCTGCGCATCGTACTTTTATCTAAAAATTCTAGTACACGTACACCCGTTCCGTACGGCTGCATCAGATGACCACGCGCCGTCCTTGCGGAGGTCAGAAGTCTGACACGGAGCTCCGGCTCGAGCAAGGAGCCTGCCATCCCGCCGCCCGGCCCGCGGGCCCCTCCTCTCTCCGGCAAGGGGCCCTTGTTGCATCTTCTCAGCCGCCTGCGCACTATCTTCAGGCCTCCGACTTCTGACCCTGTCCCCACATCTCTCCTGCTGCCTCGCACCCGTATCAGGCCCTCGTGATGACGTTGGCCCCACTAGGACAGTCCAGGGTCATCTTCCCATCCTAAGGTCCTTGATGTTATCACACCTGTAGAGTCCGTTTTGCCTCAGAAGGTGACATAGTCAAGGTTCTGGGAATTAGGTGGTGGGCCCCTGTGGGGTGCATTATTCTGTCTACCACAAGGTAGACAGAATATCTATGTGACTCCAGTGTATGCGAGCATAATTCATGCGTATCACCATGTGTATTAATGTATCTCTTACACACACACCGACTCCTGTTGATTACCTATGATGCTTTTGTCCTTGAGATTTTGACTTAAGACACCTTTTTGTAGAATGTTGTAAAGGCCTTCATGCTTTGTGTTAGGACACAGCTTAGGCACATTGTGGAGAGGGAAAGAAGGGACTGGGAGCCTCTGCCGTTCGTCGTCTTGGGCAACCACAGCTCTTCAGGTCTTGCTTTTTTTTTTTTTAAGATTTTATTTATTTATTTGACAGAGATCACACGTAGGCAAGAGAGGCAGGCAGAGAGAGAGGAGGAAGCAGGTTCCCTGCTGAGCAGAGAGCCTAATGTGGGACTCCATCCCAGGACCCTGAGATCATGACCTGAGCCGAAGGCAGAGGCTGTAACCCACTGAGCCACCCAGGCGCCCCAGGTCTTGCTTTTTTGATGGTAGAAAGAGGGCATTGGGTCGAGATCAGCTCAGGGGTCTCCCGTAATTCTGATTCTCTAGATCTATGCAGCATTTCTGCTCACGATCTAATCACAAAGCACCCAGACTTCAGTGAAGGGTTTGCAGTTATGACCCTGGTTCAGATTGTTGGTTTCATGACTATTGTCTGGTCCTGTTCTCACCAGTCTCGGATTTGGTCTCTCATTGCAACTCACAATCGTGTGACCCCACTCCTCTCAAAGCGTATGCATCTGTGTGCCCACGAACCCCTTCCCCTGCACGTCCACCGTGCGCTCCAAGATGCGACGGAGCAGTCCTCCAAGGCTGACCTCTTGGGCCTCCCATGGTGCCGGTCCTCCCCGTTTTCTTGCCCACATGCTCTGTGACTGACAACACCCATTGGTAAGAAGGCTGTCTGGTATAAGGTGAGCTCTTTGTGGCTACAAAGAATTCACAGTTCATTGGTCAATGTGGCAGATCCCGCTTGTGGTCAGCTCGAGATAACAGGTCCAGTCCATTAGGTCAAGGCACAGCTACTCGTCTAGGCTAGAAATTCACTTTGGGTATAAAAGTTATTTTCGTGCCTCTCATGGTGCATTTCGTGAGCTGTGGGAGCATTAAGTAGAGTTATTTCGTGGAACTCTTAAAGGTCCATTTTATATCTTCTATGCACAAAAAGGCAATGAGAGAGGGGCAGAAAGTATTCAGAGAATAGACAGTATTTATATAATCTTTTCGAACATCAACACCGTGGTGACTTTCTCGCTGGGTGTGTGTGTTTTTGAGAGGTGGGGGAAGAAGGCAGATGTCTGGGGAAAAGGGTGCATTTGGGTACAATCATGTAACTGTTAGCTCTGTGGTACATTTGCTCAGCAGACATCCCGGGGCATGTGGAAGGAGACGGGGGCTGCCCCTCCACTTGCTTGTTTAGCTCATAGCCACCACGTACATAAAATAATGTTGATTTGCACTTAATTTTTAAAATCAGTGAGGCACATATGTCCACGGCAGGGTAATTTCTGCGTTGGCATCCCTCTCCCCACCCCAGGGACTTGGGGTCTGGTCTTGGATGGGAAATATTTTGAATGGGAGACAAAGTATTGGTATAAAATGTAAGTCTGTATACACAAGATTTCTTACAGCGCCTCCCCCAGAGCTTCGCAGAACCATGGCTAAATCATCTTAATGAGTCAAGTGTTGTGTGGGCTTTTGTTTTCTTAAGCGGATGCATGTGTGTCTGGTTCTGAACTGGTAGAGATCAGTCAAGCACCTATTCCTGGGGAGGAGAAAAATACACGGGCCTCAAACTCCCCTGCACTGATTCCTCCCCGTGGCGAGAGGGGTTTTCTGCAGGAGCCGCGGGACTGGATTTGTATTTGAGTGTTGTTGGGCCCGGGAGCTCTGACTGGGGGAGATCGGTGCGCGCCCCCCTTGCTACATCGGCTCACAGGCACCTTTAGTGGAATGCAGATGCCTCCCAGAAGGAGCCCCTTTTCCTCTGACAGCCGGAGGATTCAGTCCTCTGGGTGAGGGGAGGGTGGGAAGGGCGGCAGCTCTCCCCCTCCTCTCTGCTGTTGGGAGAAGGGAGCGGGCCACAGGAGCAGAAGGGGCGGCCGGGCGCCCGAGCCCCAGCAGGCGGGGAGAGCAAGCCCACCCGAGCCCAGCGCCGGGCTTCGCGGGGGACGGGGCCACACGGCCAGCAGGCGGCCACCGATTCCTCCGGGCGCCCCTCCCCCGCAGCCCCCTGCGCACACCGGCTTCTCTCTTCCTCTCTGCAGCCTCTCGGTTCAGACAGGCCGCACCGGCCTGAGAAGGAGGGGAGGGCCTTCCACGGAGGCGAGGCAGGATGCCCGCTTTCTTTTCGACTTAACTTAGAATTTCACTTGCACGAATAAGGAAACCGAGTAACAGGACTGAGTTTTTGTGCAGTGAGCAGGCTGCTGGGACTTGCCGTCAACCTTCAGAGTCTGGTTTGTGCCTCCCGAAGTCATGTTTAGACCCTCCGCGGGGGGCTCCTCTAGGACTCAAGGCCGCTGGCCCAGCTGTTGTGACGCGCTCATGCTGCGCGGGACCCGTGGGCATCTGTGTGCCATTCCCGTCCTGCCGACACGCGCACAGCTGCTGATTCTTCCGGAGGTCTGAGTTGTTCTGGAAAGGGTTCCAGGCTGCTCACCGGCGTGCACGTGTGGCGTGAGATCCACAGGCGGTGGCAGGAGCAGCGCCCGTTTTGCGGGATCTTGGTTTACTCATTCGGTCAGATAGTTACTGTTTTTCCTTGTATGAAAATCTGACTTGGCCGAGCCTCCGCGGTAATAAAAATGTACCTTGGGATAGATAATCCCAAACACTGGCTAACCCTCCAGGCATTGCATCTGCTTTGGGGATGCGCATTTGGACCCGCGTTTTCGGGAAGAGGACCGAACACGTGCCACAAAGCTGGCTATGGCCGGTCTGTTCCTGAAAGCCCTGTGAATAGAGCTTTATCATTTTATTTTCTCATCCAGACACGATTTATTGCCCCTTTCAAGCCTGGGGCAGCATTAGACTCCTTTGGTTCAGCTCTTTCTCAGAACAAGCGGTCCACCAGGAGGCCGGCACCTCCTCGGCCCGTCCATCACAGCGGAGTGCAGGGCAGGACAACAGATGGAGAGAGAGGAAGGACACATCTTGAATAAGCTGGTGGTCAAGAGCTTGAGATCAGACCCATGTTCGAATCCCTTTCTCGCTACCACCAACCTCCCCGTGATTTTAGACAAGTTAATTTCTCTCTCAGAAGCTCAGGTCCATAGGTGAGACCAAAATCCCAGCCCCGGGGAGGTAATGGAGGGAGCAGTAATAATATGGTGCACATTCCTTGGGCAGCCCCAACACCGACATCGAGTAAGTAAAGGCTTGCCAATGACAGCTGCTAACATTACTTGGCAAACCACGCAAACCAGCTCCTGACTGCAGCAAAGTCGCATCGCAGGCGTTGGAAGAAAAAGTCTGAATGCTTCTTATTCCAAAGTGAAGATTCGTTTCCAAGGAAATTTGTATTACTTTAGCCATACTTGTTTCTCTAAGCAAGCTAACAAGTAGCATATTTTCCTAGATGCTAGGGTGCATGGGCTACTTTTTAAAATATTCTTTTGGCTAATAAAATGCGGAGACGACATTCTTCCTGTTTCGACAGGCTGAGTGTAATATTGGTATTTGCTGTCTCAGGTGTTTTGAAAATGTAGGCATGTTAGATACCTGTAATTTTTACAAGGTTTTGGGTGGACCACCAGTCAGAAAGATGGAATGAGTTTTTGGGAAAAGAGAAGAAAGAACAAGGTTGGAAATGGGATGTAAGAAGGAGCGTCAGGTGAAAGCATGGAAGCAGGTGTGGGTATGAGAAATCCTGAGAGGCATGTAGGCCCTCCTGCATTTTGAAAGGGATATGAATTGGGTTGAGCTTGTTAATGTCTGCAGGCCACACTCACTTTTGGTCTCCCGCCTCCTTCCCACTTCTTAGTGCTGTGCACCGGTGAACCTGTCCTTTTACCCTCGGGAAGATAGAGTCAGGTCACGGCAGGCAGTCTAAAACCCTAGAAGGAAAAAGTATGGCTCTTTCTTCATCGAACACCAACATATTTTAAATGATGCTCAAGGTTTCAGAGGGGAATTGGGACAAGTGAGAGGAAATGTCTCTGAAATTTGAAGTCACACTAGGTGTGCACACACGCAATTTCCCCGTGTGGGGGGGAACCATTTTTGGAAGGAAGTAACAATAGCACATCTGTCTTTTCCAAACCACAGGGCAGGTCTAAGTATCAGGTCAAGGGTGAATTATAAACTCTGTTTCTAAAAAGTGCAGTATATTCCTTGCTCTTGGGGGTAGAGGAATGCTAGTAAGAAGGCAGATGTCTGGTTCTTGATGGACCTCGGCTGTAGCTCTGGACGTCTTTTCTGGGTTAAATTTTATTTTTAAGAAATCACTCTGCCGAGTAACATTGAGTCGGTAGATCTTTGGGGGGCCACTATTTTAATATTGGAGTGTGGCAGTCTTGTACAAATCTACCCATTGGCCAAAGCAACAAGCCAGGTGAAGGCGCAACACAGCCGTCTCAGCCAGTGGAACAATGGAATTTGGCAAATTAAAAAGAAAAAAAAGAAAAAAAAAGGAAGGGGTATGTATTGATCATGCAAAGGGAGCAGAAGGTGCTGCCTTTTTATGGGGGATCACAGAGTCATGATTGGTGTCTCTTTCCATAAGGTGATGATGCAGTAATTCAATGACGTTCTTAAAAGTTCCAGTAAATTTCCACCATTTCAAACCCTATGGAGACCATTAAATCAAGGCTGATTTGGACATGAATATTTCTCTTCTCCAGAAACATATAAATGGGATCAGATGGTCAAGGTAGTTCGGGTAAGTGGCAACTATTAATTTTATTGAAAAGACCTCCTTCGATTGATGTTCTTGGCTTGCAAGGCTAGCCCCTCTCTAAAGGGTTAACTGGTGGCCCATTAATGGAAACACTATCACGAGACAAAGTAATAGAGTTTAATGCACCCTGATTTGAATTCAGAGTTCATGCATAGTCTAGACTAAAGGCCAAACAAATTTACAACACTTCATGCGTTTCTATGGAGGAACACTTTTCCTGAAGGATATGTAAATATTGCACTAATCAGAGGTTCTGGAATTCCAAATGCCATAAAAGGTTATGACCTGAAGCCCTGTTAATATATGAGTGAGGGCGTCGCTGGAATCCTTTTGAATGACGGCTAACATGGGGTGTTTTGCATGAAAAATAACCTATAATAAATGACCTCTGCTTTTTTCTCTTCAAATCCGTGACAGTAATGAACGGGAAGGGGGAGTCTCCTACACGTCCAGCATTATTTATACCTAAACAGAGGAAAGTCTTGCCTTAGTGTTGGCTTCCGTGTAGGGAGACGTAGGAGTACAGGATTCACCACAGAGAACCACCTTTTCTTTTTCACGTTTGCGCTTCCCAACAGGCTCCAAGGAAAAGAGAGAGATGTACAAACATGTGCAAAGTTGTTAAAAGGAGTGTTTCATTTCCTAAAGAATCCATTCCGTTGGCGGGCGTGTGCAGAACCTCCTGGAATGCCGATAAAACCCTTCTCGCTCGGAGCCCGTGACCTTCAGCCCTTCTCGCTCGGAGCCCGTGACCTTCAGCCTGCCGGATCTGTGTCTCCCACCCGGGATGGGGATGTTTTAGCAGCTCAGAAGCCCTGCCAAGAGACTGTGTTTTCTTTGGGGCTGCTTTCACATGCACAGGAAGTTCTGTGATTTCCCCAGATTCCAGCTGGACCAAAAAAAGCAACGTTATCTCCTTAAATATCGGAGATCTCCCGGCTCCTGCTCCTACAGTGTGAGAGTGTCTTTCCGTATTATGTTGTTGAAAGCCAGAATCCCAGCTAGGGTTAGGAATTGTCTATCCTATTTGCCTTTTGTTGCTCAAAACCTTAGAGCGGAGCTTTGTTTCCTCTTGCTGGACTTACGGCGGCGACCCTGCCGGGTGGCTGTGCTCAGGCCGAGGTGTCCAAGGAAATAACCTCTTGGTGTCGGGCCCAGTGTTTCTTGACGAAATGAAAATCAGACTCTTCCCAATTATAACAGCCCTTCGAACTTTATTTCACGATTTCTCTCCAGATCTAGCGTGTGTCCTAGTTCGGTGTTTTAGGACGACTGTCGGACCTCCCATTTCCGTCCTCCCCCCACAAGCTCTTCCCCTCGCTGCGGCACATCTGTGACGGTCCCCAGCTTGGCCCTCTTCCTCAGGCCGAGCCTGATCTGTGCGCGCTCTCCTGCCCACGGCGCGCTAGCTCTGAGCTGCCCTTGGACTTGTTACCACGTTACCACTGCAGATGAAACGGCCTTCTTTTATGTGTTTAGAAAAACACGGTGTAGGGCTTTCCTTGCCTGAATCGTCCCCTCCAGGCACAGGCTCTGTGGCTCTGTTGGGAGGAGACGGCATCGGGGTTGGCAGTGATGGGCGCTGGGCGTCGCGTGGTGGCACGAGGCCTTTCCATGTGGATTTCAACCAGAACGCAAGATCTGGAGGGGAGGGGCAGGACGGGCTGGAAATCAGTGGGGAGAGGGTCGCACTCGGTCACTCCTCTGGGGTTTGGGCTCTTGCCTCCGCGGAGTCCCTTCCTGGCTTAGAGCCCGTCAGCGCCGTTCAGGCCCTCCATTCATTCCCTGCCCCGCCTGGGTGACCTGCTCGCCCCTGCCTGTGACCACCGAGAGCCACCTGGTTACCCGAGAGAGGTTTTCCCTACCGCCGGCCTGCCCCACGCGGAGGTCCCATCCTCGAAACGCAGAACAGCACCGACAGCCCCTGCTTGCTCTCCCAGATGCAGCTCCCTCTGCTCTGCCCGGTGAAATCTGGGATCCGGCTGTGTCCCGGCTGGAGCCCTGCCCCGGAAGTCATCTGCTGGCCTGTCGGGTCTGGACGCTCTTGCTTCTCTTCAGTAGCTCAGGCAAATGCCACCATCTCAGCAGGTAGCATGCTGGCACCATGACCTGATCCCGTCTCCAGATCCCCAGCCCAGCTCCGATGCCAACCCCAAGATGGGGCCCTGACTGCCCACAGCGTCAGGTCGATATTCCCGGTTCTCTTTGCAGGTTATCGATCTGGGGGAACGGGTATTCTGTTTTATTCATATTTGTGTCTTTGATGACTGGCACAGGCTGGGACCCCATCCGTGCCCATGGGGGGAAGGAAGAAAAGTCTGCCTCACGGGCCAATGGGCTGCCAAGGGTTCTCAGTGTCACCCCTTCCATGGAGCTTGGGAAGGGTCAGGAATATGCCCCTCCAAGTCTCCAGTTCACTTCATGCCCAGTCTCGAGGACTGTGGACTGAGCAGTCTTGCAAATCATTTTCCAGAGTATCCAGAATTGCATCTGCTCATGGTCAATCTGCAGGCCCATTCTAGGTGAGCACAGGTGGTCCTCAAGCAGAGGGAGACCCCCAGAAGCCCCCAACTCCAGTGCCGGTCAGTTCCGTGTCCATCCCCAACAGCCAGCCCCAAAAGCACGTCTCTTGCAATCATGTCGGATACCAGCGCCACCGCGGGAGCCTCAGCAGGCAGAACGAACGGGGCTCTAGGCCCCGGGCAGCAGGAGCTCCCCACAGGGCATCAGATGCCTGCTGGGCTGCCGGGAGGCTGGAGAAGCAGACAATGCTGCCCTCCGGGACCGTCCCCGCAACAGCGGTGCCGAGCTGCTCAGCAAGGGAACCTTTGGTCCGGTCGGGAAGCCGCTGCCCTCCTTCAACCTCCGGCCTGGCACCTGCTTCACCACAGTCTGCAGCCTCGAAGGTCAGCACCACCACTCTCATCTCCAGGCCATGGTGTCCTACCTGTCACCAAATACCGGAAAACCTCTCAGATCTGTTGGCCACGGACCCAGACGGACCTGTGGAAGCTGCTGTGTCCAGCAGCGGCTTCCCAGCCCGTACCGAACGCTGGGGGACGCCGGCAGAGACGCAGAGCTGGCTGTCCTGCGGGGTCTGTCGTGACGCATGGCACCCTGCCCTGACTCCGCTCTGGGTACTGACCCCGTCCCGGGAGCTGCGCCCTGCGCTCCCGCAGTGTGCCCTGGGGATCCAAGCCCAGACCCAGGACCCTGGGTCACAGGAGTTTCAGTAAGAAATGCAGCTGGGGGCACATCTTTCCAGAGGACTGAAAGATTGGACTTGAGGCAGCATCTGGGAAGGGACTGGAATTCAGTCCCCCCTTGATCTTTAGTTTGAATAGACCCGAGCTAGAGGGGATTATGGCTGTGGCGTTGGCCTGGGGGGTCTCGGGCAAACAGTGGGGGGCTGTTCTTGAAGAAGTTCTGGCCAAGGAGGGCTGCAGCTCTAGGATTTTAAGTGAGCACCTGTAGCTTTGGGCATGGGGAGGAGGAAGCCATCGTGCACTGGGCAGGCCACGCCATGTCGCTAAGAATCGCTTGCTCTCACGAGCTCCATCCCTGCAGCCCCCCTGTGGAGACGCCTCTTGTTCATGGCGGACTGGGATGGCGTTTGTCTTCAGCCCTGCCCTTTGGCTGTTTCCTCAGCCAAGGGGGCACGCCTTACTCCAGAACCCTTCTCTTTCCTTTTGTCTGTGCCAACAGGGCCATCCAACCCTGTCCTGAAATAAGACACTCAGAATCACAAGATTTTGGAGCCACAGAGTTCACCCTGAAAATAAGAGCTGTGAGACAACCCTAAGATGGAAGAGCACGTTTCATTTCCTCCGGACGAACCACCTGGTTTCAGTTCTCTGTAGCCTCTCTAATTCTTCTTTTTCCTTCAGCTTATCCCACTTCCTTTATGCCTCGGGCATTAGGTTCCATTTTCATGGCCAAAGGCTGGTGACACTCCCACCTCTCAAAGCAAATCTTGGTGGGTTTTCTTCCCGCCCATTTTTCTCAGAAACCAGACCCGGAAAAATGCAAACAAAAAATAAACCATTCCCCCCTTCCATTTATTTGAATTTTAGTTTTTGACTCTGAGATCTCAGGAAAATTTCCCAGCACAAACTGGTCGAGTGGGAAGGAAAGTAAATACCAAGACAAACACAAAGATCCCGGCTCTGTTATCATCTCAGCCTACACAGAGCAAGATGCGCAGCTTGAATATCTAACTAAACTTTGCTCCTTTTAAAGCCTTAAGCCAAAAATCTCACTTTTCCCTTTTTTGGGCCAATTGCTTGAAGCATAGGTAAGGAAGGAGAGGGAAGAACTTTCCTTTGGTCGGATTAGGAGCGAGGAACAGAGGTAGCTTGGCGTTGTCACCTCCGTGCTCCACTGACAAGACGTCTCTGCTAGACACGTGCAGGAAAGCGTCGTGGTCACGTTGGCTTCAGTCCTTCCCAGCCCGTGTCCTCAGGCAGAAGCGAACGTCTGGCCTCCTGTGCAAGTTCCCGTGACTCTAGCCGAGCTGCCCTCGGACCAGGCATCTTGCAGGGGGCGAGGAATGAGCTTCTTGTCCCTGTGAAACCAGATCCCTGCTTCTTGATGTCTTGGGTGGAGGAAAATAGTCATCATCAAACTTATGCTACAAAAATGTTTACATCCCGATTTGCCCTCAGTCTTTCAGGGTGATTTCTGATTTCACTTGTTTTATGTTTAAACTTACTTGAATTCATGGATGGAACATGATGATACACAATATTCCAAACTTCCATGTTTGGGACTGTTAGAAATTTGAACTTGAGACTCTGTTTTGAGAAAGTAAATCACAATCAGATTCTATGTCTGTGCGTGGATAATTTTTCTGTGGGCCTTACATAGTACAGTCTGTGTTCCAGCCTGAGGTCTTGTCATCCAGCATGCGTTGTTCTGGAATAATGCCAGCCAGCTTTACCATTAGCTTGAATAAAGCTTCATTTTGTTGGTGAATCTGCTACAAATCAATATAATAAATCTCAGGATAAATAATTTGGGATTACGCACATGGATCTTTTTAACTGTTTGAAGAAGCCACGAACCAATCAAATATACTGGCTTGCTAAATTCTTTTCGCATAAGACATTTAGAATATCCTGTCCAAATAACCTATTTATTCTCCAGTGCCCATATTTGTTCTATTATATTCCCTGTTCCTCCTTGATTCAAACATTCATATAGTTTATTTCCATATAAGTAAGTAAGGAATGGGAGACACTAGAAGTTTCAGATTTGTATTCTCCCTTCAACTCTTTTTCCCTATAAGCACATCTATTTATGTTGTGATGCTGGGAGTCCTCAGTCATATGAGCAAAATGCTAACTGGTTAATTGGAAAGAAACTTTATTTTGGTCATTAAGGTTTGCTAAAGCTATCCTCCAGAAGCAGAAGCAAACTATAATTTTACTCAGAGATGCAAAATGTCCTCCCTTCACACCTCTAGTCTTTGAATTTGGATTTCGGTGACTAAACAACTTCTGATCGAGAACCATTCTCTTAGATCCTAGACAATTCGGACATGACCCATCCTAGGTGGGCAAATCTCTTTAGCTGGAACCCCAGGATAAAGAAGATAGTTGAGCAGAGATCAGTACAACTTCAGTAGATCCACAGTAACACATAGAGAAGCAAAGAATAAACCACCGTTGTTGTAAGCCCCCAAGATCTTTGGGTTGTTTGTTATGAAGAATAACCCAGAAGAGCTGAGGGATGTAAGTAGTCAGCACAGGCCCAAGGGACATGCTCTTTCCATGAGTCAGAGGACAGAGTCAACTCTACAGAATTAAGTGGTTATGAATGGAGGAGGCCAGGGGCAGGGCTTCTGGAAAGACAGAGCGAGGAACTCCTTAAATTTGTTTGTGGTGGGCAGGACAATGGCTCCCCAAAGATGTTTGTGTCCTAATCCCTAGAAACTGTGACTATGTTACCTTACCTGGTGAAATGGTAAAAGGGACTTTGCAGGTATGATTAAGTCAAGGATCTTGAGGTGAGGAGATTATCCTGCTTCTCTGCGTGGGCCCAGTGTAATCACAGGGGTCCTTTAAATGTGGAAGACGGAGGCAAGAGAAACAGTTAGAGATGGATGTATGACAATGGAAGCAGAGGTCAGAGGGATGTGATTGCTGGCTGTGAAGATGGAAGGGGCCACCAGCCAAGGAGTGTGGGTAACCTCTAGAAGTTGGAAAAGACAAGAAAACAGATTTTCCCCTAGAGGCTCCAGGTTAAATGGAGCTCTGTAATATTTTGCTTTTATCCCTGTAAGACTCATTTCAGACTTTTGGTTTCCAGAACTAAGATAATATATATGCTTGGTTTTAAGCCACCACATCTGTGGTAAGTTGTTATAGCAACAATGGAAAATAATATACTGCTGCTCTTTAAAAATAAGAAAAAATATAGGCACATTTGTTAAAATCAAATTTTTCAGAATTCCAGAAATTAGCCAAAGGCTTGCAACAATCTAAGAAGTATTTGTTAAAGAAGAGATGCTCAGTGGTGAGGTTTGTGGTGTTTTAACATGCCGACTCTCAGAAGCCTCCCAAGCTCTGCAGTAGCCTTGGACACCAATAGCCTTGCAGCCATGATTGCTGTGGAAACCAACAGCTTTGCAGCTACCAAATGAAGAGGAACACATTTGGAGTTCAAAAAGCTCCATCCCGGGACGCCTGGGTGGCTTAGTTGGTTGGGCGGCTGCCTTCGGCTCAGGTCATGATCCCAGCGTCCTGGGATGGAGTCCCACATCGGGCTCCTTGCTTGGCAGGGAGCCTGCTTCTCCCTCTGCCTCTGCCTGCCACTCTGTCTGCCTGTGCTCGCTTGCTCTCTCTCCCTCTGTCTCTGACAAATAAATAAATAAAATCTTAAAAAACAAAACAAAACTCCATCCCCAGGGTATTGTCACCACCTGACCAACTCTGTGGAAGAGCTGCATTAACAGGGTATTGTAGTTGGACTTTACTCAGAGCTCACTCTGCTAGAAAACCTCTGTCTCCAAGGCATTTGTTGAAAACAATCAGCTATAACTGTTTAAGGACATGGTTGCCTGGGCCTGTGATCTCTTTCAGGGCAAACAAGAGCCTGACCAACAATCTGAAAGGAAGATCTGGAGAATGAAATGTCCATTGAAGGTTTGAAAAGCTCTGCTCTATTCTTGGTAAGACCAAGACCACATGCATGCAGGACTATATGCCCAGCCAGGAAAGACCTGAGAAGGACCCCATCTTTTATCTCTGAAAGACCTAGAGTCCATAGGGAAGTAGGAAGTGAAGGCTAATGCAGGCTCATATGCACCCTAAGTATTGAAGTTATGCCCCAACATACACGGAACTCTTTGTCAAAAGGCAAATGACTTACTGGGTGAAGGCATTTAAAGATATCATTAGCTGATAATCATTAGCTGACTCTAAGCTAACCAAGCAGAGACTTCATTGACCACTTACTACAAAGAATACAGTTTTTAAAGAATTAATCAATCCTGATGAACCATCCAGGTGCACTTGAAAGTATGTGTAGATTATAGTTGTTGTGTGGTTAATAGTGTTATCTAATTGGTAAATCATCATGAAAGTCGTGTCAAAATCTCCAACTCTGATTATAGAGGTGTCTGTATCTCCCTTTGGTTCTGCCAGTTTTTCTCCAGGTGTGTTGAAGCTCTTTTATTCAGTGCATACATATGTAGGGTTGTGTTGTCTTCCTGATAAATCAACTCTTCTACCATGATGAAATATTTCCCTCTTTGTCTCTGATAAGAGTTTTTGTTTCAAAGTCTATTTTTCTGACAATATAGCCACTGAAACTTATTTTGATAAATACATATAATATGTATTCCATCTTTTTCTTTCAACTTCTAGGTTGATTTCATATATATATATATTTGCAGGTATCTCAGTAGCCAGCACATAGCATCTTTAATAACATTCTGCTTAGGGTTAGTATTGTATTATTTTAGTAATAGATAAGTTACAACAGTACAGTTCCCTTCCCCTCATCCTTTGGGCTACTGTTATATATATGACAACTACATTTACCTACAATATTTGCTATAATATTTGCTTTAAATAGTCATATGTCTTAGGGGCGCCTGGGTGGCTCAGTTGGTGAGGTGTCTGCCTTAGGCTCAGGTGATGATCCTAGGGTCCTGGGATCGAGTCCTGTGTGGGGCTTCCTGCTCAGTGGGGAGCCTGCTTCTCCCTCTGCCTCTGCTGCTCCCCTGCTTGAGATCTCTCTCCTTCTCTTAGTTTTTTTTTAACTGTCATATGTCTTAAATGAATTAAGAAAAAAATTATTACTTTTAATAGCAGCCCTTATAATTACCATTTCTAGTGCTCTTCTTTCTTTGTTATAGATACATGTAGAGTTATTTATCTTCAGCCTAAAAAAAATAGGATTTCTTCTTATGCAAGTATACGGAACAAGAAATAAATGCTTTTAAGTTCATTTTTGAAGAATATTTTTGCTTGATAAAGAATTCTCAATTTCTAGTTTTTTCCCCTTGACACTAATGGTGTTCTGTTGTTTTTCTGTTGCCTCTGGCCTCCACACTTTCTGATGAGAAGGTAAATATCAGTTATATTGTTTTCTTACCTAACATGTAATTTTTCTCAAGCTACTTTCACTATTTTCTTTTTCTTTTGTATTTTACTCCTAGGAGTTCACTGAAAATCTTGAATCTTCAAGTTGATATTTTTCACTAAATTGGGAAAATTTCACCCATTATTTCTTAACTTTTTTTTCCCTTTTGCTTTTCCCACTGGGACTCCAATTATATGTATGTTAGACTTGATATTCTTCCTCAGGTTTTTGATTCCTTTCTTCCTCCTTCCCTCCCTCCCTCCTTCCCTCCTTCCTTCCTTCCTTCCTTTCTTTCTCTCTCTGTTATTCAGATTGCGTTATCAATTCATTTTCAGTTTTTAAAACTGTCTTTTGCTTTTTAAACATACTTAATACAATTTTTATTTCAGTTATTGTAGCTTTCAGTTTGGTAATTTCTATTTGGTTGTTTAATAGTTTCCCTTTCTCTGCTATGGTTCCTCATTTTTTTTAATTGATTATAATGATATTTTTCCTTCAATAGTTTGAACATATTTGTATTTTATTTGAAATTATTTCCCATGAATTTCAAAATCAATGGTCATCTTGGAGTTGCCTTCTATTGACTCTTTTTTCTCTTGACCTTGGTCATATTTTTATTTTTATTAGTTTTTATGCCTGTCTACTAATTTTTGACTCTGTACTGAGAGTGTACATATGACATTGTAGAGACTCTGTATTTCATATACTCCTTTGAAGAGTATTCCGGCAGTCAACTAACCTGATGAGAATCATATTCTAAACCCTGTTCTCTGTGATGCTAATATCTCTCTTCTTTAGCTTGTTTCCCATTGATTCTCCTGCAGTTTCCATTTGCATCTGTAAATCAGGGATAAGCTATGGATTTGAGCAGACTTCATATTTGGATTTTGGGCTCTCCATCTGTATATCCTCCTGTCTGTGTTTTCCCCCTTCACTTCCTAGCAATCGGCCACCCCAGATTTTGTACTCTGACTCCTCATGACAGTAATGCTTGGCTTTCTGTTTGAGTCTCACCTGGCTCATTTCACTTAGTTAGGTGTGTGCTCTCAAAAAAGGTCACCTAATCACATATTATTCTATGCATTTCCTCTCCATTGAGGGCCAACTCTCACCTAGTTTATCCTTTTTTTGATCACTCTCTAATTAGTTTTATGTTTTTTTCAGACTAGGCATTTCTTATATGCAGGAGGCTTGTCTAATATAAACTGTTCTCTCATTACCAGAATAGAATTTATCATCTTATTTTGTTTTTCATTTTCCTTATTATAGGTAATAGTAAGCATATTTTCCTGAAATTTGTGTCATTTGAACTCTTTTGTAAGCTTATTTATATCCATTACTGTTTTGCTTGTTGTTTTTTTTTTTCTCATAGATTTGAAAGAGCTTCTTGTATTTTATGAGTATTGATTTTTTTGGTCTGTTTTAACTACTAAATATTTTTTCACTTTATCTTTATTTATAATGCTGCCCCCTAATAAAATTATAGAAATGGAGAAAAACTTTTAATATTTTCCTTCATAGCTTCTGGTTAGTGTTTGGTTAATGAAAATACCTCCAGCTGGGATTATTAAAAAAATCATATTTCTCATTAATATAAGACAGCCATCCTGAATTTACTGTGGGAAGTGAGATTGAGTCATAACTTAATTTTTTCTCACAAAGATAGACGGTTGCTCTAGTGCATTTGTTGAACAATTAATCTATCCCCACTGATTCTGAACAATATTTATTATGTATGTCATTGCTTCAGTATAAGCTTCTGTTTCTTCTATTGTCAGTTCTTCCCACAACATATTTTTCAATTACTGTGCTATGTTATGCTTTTATTATCTGCTGAGGCAAGTTGTCTCTTATTGGTCACTTTAAATTCAATAGTTGTCTTGTGCTTTCCCTCTGTTAGATGTATTTTTGGAGTCAGCTAACCAGATTTAATTAAGTTATCTTGGGATATCAGTTGGGATTTTTATGGGATTCATTATTTATTTGAGGAAAGATAACATATTTAAACATTGAGTCATCTCATCAGAAATGATTTCCCATTTATTTATATTCTCTTTTATGTCTGTCATTAAAGTTTATATTTTTCTTTAATGTTGGTATCTGTTGGTATTGCACATTTACTGTTACCATTCCTGGGAATTTTTACACTACCTATGTAAATACTGCATACTACACTATGTAATTTTTACATTACATTACCATTCCTGGGAATTTTTAGTTTCTTTTGCATTAAGACATTAATCTTCTTCCTTTGGGGCACCTAGGTGGCTCAGTCGGCTAAGGGTCTGACTCTTGGTCTGACTCTTGATTTGGGCTCAGGTCGTGATCTCAGGGTTGTGAGATGGAGCTCCGTGTCAGGCTCCATGCTGGGTGTGGAGCCTGCTTAAAACTCTCTCTCTCCCTGTCTCTGCCCACCCCCCTCAAAAAAAGTCAATCTTCTTCCTTTCAGTTACATTTTTGTTTTTATTTTGCTATTGTATATATGTGTGTGTGTGTGTGTGTGTGTGTGTGTGTGTGTATACTTTTGTATCATCATTTAGCAGGAACAAGTCAATGACAATTTTGATTTATCATTTGGATTTACTAGGAAGGCAACTATGAGTTTATCTGCCTTTCTCTATATCTCTCTCTTTTTCTGTTTCACTACATGGACTGAAAAGCAACACTGAATAATGTTAGCAATGGTATCTGTCTTGTTCTGATTTTAATGGACAATGGTGTGTGTGGGGTTAAATAGAACTTTCACTTTTTTACTCTATATACTTATACATTGTCATATATGGAGTTAAAATTTCTGGGGTTTGTGCCCAGGAGATGCATTTTTCAGGGGCACCTTTAAGTGAGTCTAATATACAGCTAGTTTGGGAATCAAAACAAAGAGATGCAAAATTGAAACTAATAGAAGCTTAGCTCTAGGCTTCTTGGATTTCTGGTCTTGAGCAGAGGAGACATCTCATATTACAAATAATGTTAACCATTTCAGATTCACATACAGTAATTGACACTATTATCAATGTGCGGTCCTCTCTGGGACACAGCTAATTTGGGCATTTCCCTGCCAATCAAATAGTCACTTATGTACATGACTAGGCAAAGAAAGGGCTACCAATTGTGACCTGGTGCTCAACCTCTGTTTCTCTGTAAAATGGTATCAAAACTGAACAATTTGTAAGATTACTGAGAATTAATGATGGAAGTAACTAGAGAATAAGAATGTAAGAGACTTGGGGATTGATTTTTTTGCTCTGTATAAACACTAGGAAGTGAATTAACTTTCCTTCTGTATCTTGACCCCACATAGCACCAATGTTTTTCTATAAATAACCTCTCACAGGTGCAATATTTGCATATCTTTTTCTGCTATTTGAAAGCTGTGTACATGAACAGTTATTTGTAGAAAAAGGAGATCTACCCTTCATTAATACAGCACAGATTTCCTGAAGTTCTTTTCTCAGAATTAAGAAAATAATTTTCGGGGCACCTGGGTGGCTCAGTGGATTAAAGCCTCTGCTTTCGGCTCAGGTCATGATCCCAGGGTCCTGGGATCGAGCCCCACATTGGGCTCTCTGCTCCATGGAGAGCCTGCATCCTCCTCTCTCTCCCTGCCTGCCTCTCTTGCCTACTTGTAATCTCTGTCTGTCAAATAAATAAATAAAATCTTAAAAAAAAAGAAAATAATTTTCATTCTAAGGAAAGGATCATGAGCTTCAAAGGATCATGAGCTATTGGTATGAAAGCTCTTTATGATGACAACAGGGGAAATTGTTTCGAGAATAACCTGAGGTAACCTCTTTAGTTTGTGAACAGGCTGGAATAGTTGGAAAGTTTTCCCATAATAATAAAAGATCTTGAGAAATGGAACAAATAAACAAACGAACAAACACTATTAGTTAAAAAAGGAGACACAGGAAAACAATTGTGGAAATACTGAGTGTTATTAAGATTGGGAACAAGCTACCAAGGGAAATTACAGAACACTCCTCTCCAAGGATCCTTTGAAAATACAGTAACTTCCCATATCTCTGAGAGAGATTGGTCCAGTTGTAGTATGGTCCTATTTGGAAACAGGGATAGGAGGCACAGAATACACATCGTGACCAATTCTGTGAGCAGTGACCTCATGCTGGTCAATGTGGCTTTGTGCTGCCAGCCCCCAGAGAACCAGAAGTTCTGAGGGTAAATGCTGAGTGCCAAGTCAGCCATGTTAGCTACCTGCAGCCATTTCATTTCCTCTGCCCCCTTTTGATTCTCTGGTTGTCATCCTTGGGAGAAAGCCCAAGATCTGTGCTAACATTTGATTTTGGTAATAAGCTCAACAAGCCTTTAGGCATCTTCCAATGATCCTCAGATGTGGGGGAGGGACAGGGAGGGTGGCACACTGGCCAATTCTTGCATAAAAGCAGCCAGTTTTGTATGGAAACGTTGCCTCCCATTTTATACCAGTGTGGGAGTAAAACCAGTCATGGGCACAGCACCAGACAGTGGTGGTCTGTGCTCGCCTATGTCTGAGACTCCTATGCTTCTGGAATGTCCTGGGCGTTGGTGGGGCAGATGGGGCAGGGTGGCCTCTGTTGGAAGTCTCCACTCCTTGCCATGCAGTAGCTCTGCTCCCTCCTCTACCCTCTGGGCCCTGATAGGGTTTCTTTTTGAGAAAGCCATTGCTTGCTGCCCAATGTCATGACGCTCATTGCTCAACCTTGCCCGGCAGAGAGGAGACTGAAGGTCAGCCTGAGGGAAAGAGGACTCTGTAAGAAATATAAGAAATGAGCTTGCTGTGTCATCTGGTTCACGTTGACTTCCTCTCATCCTTTCTGTACTGTGGTGTCTCTGGGTTTTTCTGACTTGAAGCTTTATTTTTCTTACTTCTGGGCATCGAGTTGCAGTGAGTGAAATGACAAGGCAAAATCTGTGGGACATTCATTTTCTTTCAGAAATCTGTCCATTCCTAGAAATCATATAAACATCATAATAACCTCACCATACCCAACAAAGAGGGGGAGAGAGAGACAGACAGACATCTTGAAAGGTTCCATACATTAGGGTGACACCCCGTCTTGCCTTTGCTAACTGTCTGTTTGACCTGCAGCCAGTCATCCCGTCCTCACACGCCCAAGGCCTGACCCTCCTTCTGTATATTTCAGACTCACACGTAGGGGAGCATAGAGGAGAACTTTCCCCTTCTGAACACCTCCTCGTCCAGCGAGGCCTTTATAAAATAGAGGCCAACCTCATACAACATAAAATTAACGATTTTGAAGTGAACAATTCAGTCATTTGGCTCACTCACAGTGTTGTACAACCACCACCTCTCACGAGTCGGAAAACAATTTTATCACCTTGGAAGGATCCTCCAAATCCATTAAGCAATCTCTCTTCCTGCCTTCCCCGACCAGGAACCACTGATCTATGTTTTTATCTCTGTGGATTTACTTATTCTGGATGTTCTGTATAAATGGAATCATACAATTTGTGGTGTTTTGTCTCTGACATTTTAAATTTCACGTAATGTTTTCAAGGGTCTTTCATACCTTAGCATGAATGAGTGCTTTGTCCTTCTCTGAGCTGGGTGCAGTCCCATCGTGTGGGTCCACTACAGTGGTTTATCCATCAGTGTACGTTTGTGCTGCTTGCACCTTTGACCACTGGGAATAGTGAGGCTATGTGTGTGCACAGACTTGTATGAGGACCTGCGTTCAGTTCTTTGGAATAGATACCTAGGAGTGGATCAAGTGATGTGTTTTGAACAATCCCTTGAGTGAGAATAGGTTGGCCTGATGCTTTTTATGTCTGTGATGTAAAGAAAATCCCTCCACCCACCGTGACAGGTTTTGGATGCATTGTGTAACCTTGGCTAAGTGCGGACAGATGGGAAGCGCCAGCGGCCATTTTGTACCACACATGCCCCTTGCCCACTTAGACGGTGCAGCACCAGGGTAGGTCTACTGTGAAGAGACTTTGCAGATGCAATTGAGGTCCCTCGTCAGTTAATTTTAAGTAAAGATTATCCTGGGGAGTGGTGGGTTGGCTGAAGCAGTACCAGCGGAATTCATGTAAAAGAAGGCCCAGGCATTCCTTGAGCCAAACTCCAAAAAGCAGCTATGTTCACGCTGCAATTCCTTTGTTGGGTCATCCCTTCCTGACTGCCTGCCCTGCAGATTTGGGACCTGTTTGTCCAGCTCCACAATCATGTAAGGCGAGTCTTGTCATACATTTCTTAAAAGTATCCATCCATCCATCCATCCATCCACCTATCTCTCTAGCAATCTATCATCTGTCATCTATCTCTCTGTAGTTCTCTATCGTCAATCAATCATCTCTCTGTCATCTATCTATATCATCTCTCTCTCTCTCGAACTCTCTATTATCTGTCACCTGTCTATCCTCTCTCTCCCTCTATCTACCATCTACCCATCTATCATCTATCTGTCTGTCTATCTATTTATCCTTTCTACGTGAACTCTGACTAGTACTGAACAACAACTCAGACCCCTCCCTAAAGCTTGGCTAATTCTCTTTCCTCAGGACCAGGCAGGTGATATAAATGGGTGAATGTTTCATTTGGCAACTGAAGGAAATGTTAGTAACAACATCGGACCAAATGTAGGTCTTACCAGCTGCTGTTCCCAGGGAATGGAGCTTATGATTTGAAAAAAAAAAATAGGAGCAGACTTATAGATAATTTTTTAATGTTGACAACTAATTGGAGCTCTTCTTAAAATTTAAAAAAAATTTTAAAAGATTTTATGTATTTATTTGAGAGAGAGAGAGAGAGCGAGCGAGTGCACAAGCATGAGTGGGTTGAAGGACAGAGGGAGAAGCAGACAACCCGCAGAGTAGGGAGCCCAATGTGGGGCTTGATCCCAGGACTTCAAGATCATGACCTCAGCTGAAGGCAGATACTTAATCGACTGACCTACTCAGGTACCCCTAATTGGAACTTTTTAAAAAAGAGTAGACTTCTATGTCTAGGTAAACCTACTCTTCTCTGTCGAACACAACTAAAAACATTACATGGAAAGCACGCATAAGAAAGACAGCCAAAGTTAGACAGAGTAGGGAGACCGGCTGGGGACTGTGAACCCATGCAAGGACAGGGTGGTGCATTTTCTGGTTTTCCTTTTGCCTCATGTACCCGACACTTGGAAGTGAAGAAGCTTGTGACCTGGAACCACCATGTTGCAGATAAAATCTCAGACCCAAGAGAAGTGCTGTCCCTGGCCGAAGGGGCAGGAAAGAGGCAGCTGGGCGATAGAGACAACTTTAAACAATAATTGTTGGGCTCCAGCCAAACACGGCAGCAAACTGTGTTGCCCACCCCTTTACTTCCACCAGGAGAGGCCTAGCAGGGTGTCTAGTTGTCTGCGTTGGTGAGGCTGTAAGGAAGGCCTCCCACATTTTGCTGAGCAGGGTGACACGTCAGTGGAGACCATATGAGAGTTTGGACATCCAGCCCCACCGTGGCCTGAATTGTGTCCCTCAAATTCATATGTTGAAATCTTTTAAGGGCCTTTAGGGAGATGATTAAGATTAAATAAGTCATAGGATGGATACTGATCTGACAGGATTGGTGGCCCAACAAGAAGAGGAAAAGAGACACATCTCTCCCTGCAAGTATGTGCACTGAGGAAAGGCCACATCGGGACAGTCTGCAACACCAGGAGAGAGTTCTTATTGGGTGATGACCCCATGATCTTGGACTTTTGGTCTCCAGAACCTTGAGAAAATCCTGTCTGGTGTTTAAATCACCCAGAGTGTGATATCATGGTATGACAACCTGAGCCAAGACAACCCCTGTCACGTGATATGGGTGGGTCCCTCAGCAATCTCCGCTGGTTTGGTGGCAGAGCTGTCTAGCGGGAAGACAAGACATTCATCACTGCCCAATGGTAAGTGGGAGGGCCACCCCCTCCCACGGTGTCAGCTGAGGCCATGTAGGAAGCAGTCACCACATAATGCAGCTCCTCCTTGCCAGGAAGGTATGGGTCCAGGGCCCCAGACCTACGCCTCACCTACCTAGCAGTAATGACAGCCACCACGCCTTGGGTGCCCATGGAGTGCAGTTGAGGGACCTGCACTTCTGCCCCCTTCTGGTCGTGATGAGGTGGTGGGGCAAGGTCAAAGGAAACCAGCCCAAACCCAAGGTTTAGATAAGATCTTGACCCTTCTAAGGTGTTAACCAAAATGTCCAGGCTTCACTTGAAAATCACTTGTCACACCAAGAATCAGGGAGGTGGGTGAGGGATGGGATAACTGGAGAACAGGCATTAAGGAGGGCACTTGGTGTAATGAGCACCGGGTGTTATATGCAAATGATGAATTGTTAAATTCTACCCGTAAAACTAATAATTCAGTGTATGTTAAATAAATTGGATTTAAATGAAGAATAAAAAAAGAATCAGGGAGATCTCAAACAGAATGAAAAGAGACAGTCCATAGATGCCAACACCAAATGACAGAGATGTTAGAATTACCTAAAATGATTAAAAAGGAGCCTCCCCAAAATTGTGTCAATAAGCAAAATGAACACACTTGAAACAAAGGAAAAAATAGGAAGTGTAAGAAAAAAATACAGCATCTCAGCCAAGAAATAGAAAGTCTTAGCAAAATGCTAGAAGGTATAAAGGAGCAGATGGAAGTTTTCAGATGAGGAATACCATCCGCGAAATAAACGACTCGATGGGTGGGCGTTAACAGGGTGAAGGGGAGGAGGAGGGATCTTTGAGTTGGACATAAACGCAACAGTAAGGAAACAGACAATCCAATTAGAAAACGGGCAAAAGTCATGAATAGACAGTTCACCCAAGAGGATATGCAGATGGCAGAAAAATGCCTGAAAAGATGTTTAGCATCATGAGGCATTAGGGAAATACAAGTTAAAACCACAGTGAAATATTCACATTCATCATAATGATCAAAATAAAAAAGAATAGTGTCAGCATCAAATTGTGGTGAAGACACGAAGGAACTGGGTCTTCCACATGTTGCTGATTAGATGTAAAACGGTGCAGCCACGCTGGAAAAGAATTTGGCAGTTTCTTAAAAAACTAATATACACTTGCCCTACGATCCCAAAATCATACTCCTTGCATTTACCTCAGAGAACTGAAACTTATTTTCACATGAACACTGTACATGGATGTTCGAAGTAGCTTTATTCATGGAAACCCTAGACCAGGGACATCCCAGATGTCCATCAACGGGTGGGCAGTTAAACCAGCGGTGTGGTCCATGCACCCAAGGAACACACGTTTGTGGTACAGCAACCTGGGTGAGTTTCCAGAGAATTCTGTTGAGTCAAAAAAGTTGATCCCAAAAGTTGGGTAGTTTGCCTTTATTTACATAACAGTATGGATACGCTAAACTATAAATGTAGAAGAGGTTGGCGTTATGGGGAAATAGAGCTGGAAGGATGCGGGACTGGCCGTTCCAAGGTGGGCGGGGAGGCCATGCTTTATGTTTGACTGAATCGGGGTCACTCTCCTGTTTGGGCTGTTGCACTATTGTTTTATGAGACGTTACCACTGGGGAAACGGGGTAAGTGGTCCATGGGATCTGTGATCTCGTACAACTGCATGCAAATCTACGATTACCTCCAAATAAGACGTTTAATTAAAAACAACAACAAAGATATCAGTATGTGAATTTGCAAGATTTGTTGTAGGAGGTCTGAGGCCCCTTCTCCTAACACACAGAGCTTGCAGCACAGGGACAGTAGTCTCTGTGCACTGGAGTTCTTAGGCTCCCTGGGGACAGTCCTTTCTTGTTGCCAATGGACATCTCGAAAGCCCGCCATCACGGCAGGTCCTCAGATGAACATTCATCGTCGGTAGAAATAGGAGACAATGGCCGTGAAGAGACGTCTGTTTCTCTAAACCAGCGATCCATTCATGGAATTCTTTTCCTTCACAAAACCAAATGTGGCCTTTGCAGGGGAAACACTGGGTAGGGAAACAGGGCCATCACGGGGAGATTTGAAAACGCTTCCGGTCACCCCGGCTTGACCTCCGTGAGGCCGTGTATGAAAGGCAGCAGGGGAAATTCTAAGCTGTCTTGACAGATGGACCCATATCATCAACACGTCCACACAACAAAGTGTGTGAGCAGGGGCAGGTCTCCCCCAGGGCTTGGTAGGATTATTTCATAATATCAAGAAACTTGCAGGGATTTTTGCTCCATTACTGTTCCAAGGAGCTGATTATAAGACATCAAGGCACTTGGCAATATCTCCATGACTTTTGGACTCAGTGTGATTTAGCTGTCGACAGTTTTGAAAGTACAGATTAACCATAAATCGGAGCTCGGCTTTTAAAGACAGTATGTTTCTCACATCATGGAACTCTATATATTTGTTGATGCCCATCAACCGTCTGTTTATTTACTTATTCCACAAACATTTATTAAAACTGAAAACATGCTCTTCTGACCCAAGGCCTTATACTTATGCACCTACACCTTGATGTGATGTTTAACTTTTGGGGAATAGTCATCCCAACATACTGAAACAAGGAAAAAAAGGAAAGTACGTCTCGAAAACATGTCCTCTATCTTCTGTTTGTGCTTTCGTGCTACTCGGCACCAAGAGAAATGGCCTGTACGTTCTATAGATTAAGAAAACATCTCCCGAAGTCAGAGCCATGTTCCCTGCATGGAGGAATGAGATATTTTTGCTTTTTTGTCTCAATGACCTCCCTGTGGTGATTCCATATTTTCTGTGCCCGTAGTCTGATTTTCAAATAAGTTATCCTGGCAGATTTCAGAAAAGTCTCGTCGTTTTCCTGGTTATTTTCACTGTTTTTCTGACTGCCTCTCTATGGATGTTGGATCAGTTAAGTTGTCCTCAACTTTAGCTGAGGCTGAGATGTTCATACCGAAAACTATGCGCGCTAAGTAACGCCTACTGTGAGCTCTTTGGTTGGAGCTTAGGTCCTTTCCTTTTTTGCAAAAGTTAATATTCTGTGCAGTGATTTTTTTATTTTCAGATTTTAATGTTTAATTAATTTAATCCACTATCCAGAAATTTTCATCTGCAAATTTTGCTCCTTCTTGGACCAAACTTATTGGAGTTGAAGTGCCATTTTCCCTCCCCTCCCACAGAACTCATCACATCGAGAGATGCTAACAAGACATGACGGAAGAAGGGCGCACAGGTGTGTTATGCGGGCTCAGATTGGCAACTCTCTGATACACACAACATGGGCACACACACTCACGCACACATATACACAGAGAGCCAGGCCTGATCAAAGACTTCCATTTGGTTGAACTTGGCAATGATTTTGACATGTTGACAACTGTCAAATTAAGATCACCCAAGCCATTTCACAGGCTCAAATTTGGATGCAGGTCTCAGAGCAGAAGGAGTAGCTACTGGCTACTGCCCAAGTGACTTCACCATCGATCATTTGGTTAGCTGTGCTTTATGAAACGAAGCAACAGAAAGATGGGGGAGGTCAGCATCCAACTTAGAAATCATTTCTTTCCACATTTGCCTTGATTTACAGGAAGGAAATGCATTGGTACTTTATTGAAATGTGCAGATAAGGAGCCTGGTTGTGTTTGTATAATGTTTCCTTTTCATTTCTCGCCTGCTTCTCGCCCGCTTCTCACATGTACCCTCAGAGAACATCAGCGCCTGCTGGTGAGGCTGGGGCCAGGGTGGGAGTGGGACACGTTCATTCTCCAGATCTCTGATGTGCTGCGTGCTCCCTCTTTGGTTACGGTGAAATGTTCTGTTGCTTCACGTCCGTCCTGGCGACCATGTCCAATATTTATTGACTTCCCTTTTTAGGAGCAACAAGTGCATCGCCTCAATGTGGGCCAGTGTCTTAGCTCCCAGGACAGCATGCTGAAGGGAGCACTGGGAAGAGGGGAGCTGGTGCAGAAGAATGAAGTGTCCTTTCTCTTGAGTTAACGTATTTACTAGAATAGATAGTAGAACAGGAAGTTTAAGTTATTTCACTAGAAACTCTTTCTTGGGAATAGTTGGATGGCAAAGCTGTCAGCGCGTGACTCAGCTGACATCTGAACGGAGCCCTGAAAGGGTTCAGACAGGGAACATTCTGCCTCCTCGCAGGAGGGCTCCGCCTCCGAACGGTGGTCCCTGGTTTCCAAGTTGAGCCCCTGGGGAGCTCTTGACCGCATCGCGGGGGCCAGTGAGGGTGCCGCCCCCGAGCGAGAGCCACGACGAGCCCTTCCCGAAGCCCTCTCGGCCGCGGGGTAGCTCGGGTGCTGGTGCATGTATATCCAGAGAAGAAATGAAACCACCGACTAACTTCAGGGCCTGTGGTCAGTGTAGAAGCAACTAAGGTCAAAGGAAAAAGCCAGGGGCGCCTGCAGGGCTCAGGGGGTGAAGCCTCTGCCTTCGGCTCAGGTCATGGTCTCAGCGTCCTGGGATGGAGTCCCGCATTGGGCTGTCTGCTCAGCGGGGAGCCTGCTTCCTCCTCTCTCTCTGCCTGCCTCTCTGCCTACTTGTGATCTCTGTCTGTCAGAAAAATAAATAAAATCTTTAAAAAAAAAAAAAAGCAAAAAGCCAGTCTGAGGACAGCGGAACGAACGTGCGGCTGCCAGCCTCCCTCCGGGCTCTGGAACGAGAAGGGCTGCAACCCCATTTGGGGCTGTTTGGGGTCAAGACCATGGGCCAGTGGGCCGTGGGAACGGAATGTGTGGGTAGATCACCAACACATTTAATATTTTTGTAATTTCTTTTGTGGATGTGAATTAGAATTGATTGGGTTACTGGACAATAAAATGGCCCCATCATGGGCTGAAAGCAGACCAGTCAATTAAACACCCGGTTCCTCTTGCCTGTAGGAGGGCAGATTCCAACTGTGAGGACACCGGCTGCTCGGGGTGAGTCTGGGTATTATGCTGGCAGCTTGCCGGTGTAACACCCAGGGGAACATGCAGGGCTTCAACACGTAAGAGACTTTGTATTGTGCAATTCTCAGATTCTAGGGCATTAATTGGATGCTTTTTAGTGAGAAGATGTCTGCCTTTTTGCTTCTCACTGTCTTCTGAAACTTGAATAGGAAAGACAGTTCCCTTGAGGCACCAGCTCGCAAATTTTCTTTACTGTTCCATTTGGGATCTGGCATCTTTGGCCAGCCATGAAGGTACCAGTATAGAAGGAAGGCTCGACTTGACCCCAGCCCTGCCATGCCCCTCCTTCTCCCGGGCCATCAGGTGGAAGTTCAGAGCGTCAGACATACCCAGAAGCCAGTGTTGATGGTTGTGCGACTGTGTACTACACCACATCACAGGCCCTCTCTGCCTGGTTGACAGGTGCGACCCCACCCCCTGCATTGTGCAGTGCACAAATTGAACCACTGTACGAGGGACCCAAGGTCAGATGGACTCCTTCTGTAGGAGCTCTGAATTTCCTTCTCTTGAGAAGCTCTGGCTCGTGCTTTTCTAGATCCAGAGGATCTGCTACTGCCAAATAGTGGGGACAGGATGGCCCTTAGGTTGTTGAGAGAGAGAGAATTTGAGTTTATGGAAGTGGTGCTAGACCCAGCAAGAAAGGAGGGGGGTCTACTAGTTCTTAATGTATCACTAATACTATAATTTTAGAGAAAAATCCTTTAGTTTTCAATTTACTCTACAGGAAAAAAAAATGAGTATGGCAGTATCTCCATATCGTACCTTGAAAGATTGTCCTGAAAGGGGATTATGCAATAGTTAGGGAAATGCCCGGAATGGTCAGATTGGCGCAGGCAGGACGGTGCACTATAATAATTACCTCAGCAAATAAGCGCCAAGGCAGTGTGTTTCGGAGACTCCACTTAAAAGATAGTATGAACTCAAAGTAAAACAAATTCATTTGTATTCAGTATCTCAGTGGGCTCTAAACATGGAATGTGGTTTCTTTAAAAGAAATACATTATATCATTTGCTTTGATAAAATAACATTACGTTTTTCTGAGCATCAGTGACTCAAAAAGTACCCAAACCCAGAACTCACTGCTTAAAAAAAAAACCAACTCTTAATTCATTTGAATAAAATATAGATGCTGGGAAGACGCACGGGGGAAACATCGGTCCCCGGGTCACACCGACTCTGTGTCCCTCTGAGGACCCTGCTTCTAAGTGGTCCTGCTGCTGCTTCCTGGAATGTTCTCACTGAGGGGCTCAGAGTCCACAGGTGCTGACCTCAGCGACATGAAAAAGGGGATCTCTGTATGAATTTAACAAAGAGTACAACCGATCATTCCCCAGTTCCAACGCTTTGGGTGTGGAAGAAGCTGGCAGATCTGGGAATGGAAGGGCTCATCATCAGGGAAGGAGAGAAGGTTCCAGCAGGTGCATGAGTGGGTCCTGGCAGTGTCTGTCCACACCCCAGGGGTCTCTCTGCGATGCCGGAGTGATGACCTGGGTCAGGGCTTGAGGCTGGACAGCTTGTGTCATCCGGCCGGAGGCGAGAGGCTGTCAGGGCTGCAGCCACAAGGTGTCACCGGCGCTGCTCGGAGTCCGCAGGTCTCGGGGCGCCTTGCTCAGGGCTCGCCTCCCATCCTTGATTCACTGTCCTGCCGCGTCTTTATAGAAGGGGACGACACGGGCGGCCGGGGGGTCCTCTTCTTGTCCAGATTCGTGCAAATCACAGTTTCATTTAGGAATTCCTTGACACCCTGGAAACGCAGACGGGCAGGTGGAGACGAGCAGTGACAACGGGACCCCGCCGACAGTAACTCGCACCAGAGGGAGCGGACGCGCCACGCCTGTGCCTAGGCTCTCGGTCCCAGCCGAGCCCTGACATCTCACGGCGGACTCCCGTGGCTGGGCCTGTGCCGGCTTTGCCCTCCCTCTGGGTTTCCAGGGTTATGGGTGATCCCGTGGTTGGAGCATTCGCCAGGCTCAGCGTTCTGTCCCGCCGGCGGGTCACAGCTCCGGCCTCGGCATGGTGCAGAACCTAAAGCTCCGTGAACACAGAACCACACTGGCCCGTAAGGGCTCAGAGTGCAGGGAGACGCCCCCCCCCCCCTCCGTGTGCGATGCTCGCGCCACTGGTGCTTCCTGCCCCTTCCAGCGGCTTTCCCGCCGGTGTCCTGGTGGCAGGAGGAGCAGACAGTTTTCTTTGTCTCACACAAGAAGGGCAAGGATTCCAGCCCGTCCTCCCGGGACGTGCAACAGCACCGTTCCCTGCTTTCCCAGCTGCCATGCCGAGGAGGGGTCGGGCCGAGGCTCGCGTTCCAGGCCCCACGGCCGCCGCCTCTGGGCGTGGGGGAGCCACCGGGGCGAGGCTACACCTCACGGCGCCCTCCTCGCGCTGCACATCACACTCCCCAGGGCGGCAGCGTCTTCGTCCCCACTTAAGCCAACCCGCACTTCCAAGCCCATCTCTTGAACGGATCCCCTTGACGGAACGGATGCACTTTCGAAAACAACAGCTGCACGCTTCTCCGTGTATCTCTTCAGGAAAGGGGCTGTAGGGGCTTACACATGTACACGGCGGGCGGGCGGGCCAGACAGCAGACGTGCAGTCAGGCACAGGATAGCGTCCTTCTGAATGGGGGGCCGGGGAGGCGTGGGCTAAGGGGCCACATAAAGTATGGTACCTTGAAGATGTTAAGTGGCAGAAAGTTGTATATTTTGAGGGTTCAGTCTACAGCGGCGTATTCTTTTTCTTCTTCTTCTTCTTTTTAAAGTAAGCGCCACACCCAGTGTAGACCCCCACACGGGGCTTGAACTCACGACCTTGAGATCAAGACCTAAGCTGAGATCAAGAGTCGGACGCTGAACTGACTGAGCCAGCCAGGCGCCCGAGTGGGGTGTTCTTGTTAAAATTCATCATTGGGGTGTGAAATTAATCTGTGTGTTTCTGAAGATTTTACGGCACCTGGAGGTGACAGTCGCTCAGCGGGACCTAAGCCCGGACATCAACCGTTATGAGTGGTCCCGCCCTACGGAGAGACTGATGGGGGTTCATTTCACATGGAAGTTATGCAGCGTTAAAAAACCCTAATAGATATTTTTAGGCGTAATGTACATGTACTTTGATGGAGGAACTGTCACCTGGTGACTGTGCAGTAGGAGTCGAATAAAAACCGGAATAGATACTAGCGCTCGGGGCCTCGCTTCCGCGTCTTTGGAGCCGGGCTGTCGGCCGTGCTGGCGGGATCGGACGAAGGCGCAGTGGGCACGGATCACGCCTCCTTCACCATCTTGACAGGACCTCCATGACCCCCGTGGCCACCGCCGGGTCGTGCTATAGTTTACCACTTCACAGGACACGACAAGGCGCTGGTGGCCTCGAAACTGTCCCCAGAGTCCCTAATGTACAACCAGAGAGGGGTTCAGGTACCGGGAGAATGTGATGCTTGGCGATGCTGCCCCTTCTCCAGGCCGCCCTCTCTGCGAGGGTGGTGGGCTAACGTGGGTCAGGAGTTTCGCTTCTCACGCTGGAGTGGGATGTCCTGATCGCCTGGCTTGTGCGAAGAGTGATTTCCCCACAAGCCAGACCACGGCACTCTGCTCGCACACCCTTGCACAGTGTGACCCAAGTGCCCCTTTCATCCCCATTTCCTGTGAGTCCTTGCTGTGGGTTGAACTGTGCCCAGGAGAGATTTGTTGAAGCCCCGACTCCCGGTATCCATGAATGTGACCTTGTTAGGAAAGAAGGTCTTTGCAGATGTCATGGAGTTAAGATGACATAATTGACATACAATATTCCACTAGTGTCACGCACACAACGTCATGATTTGAGACGAATAGGCATGTTGTGAAACAATTTGTTAGTTCTACAGTTAAGTACCTCAGTTATACATCAGTGAAAAAAGTAAAAGTCAAAAAGTCATGAATATATTATATCTCTAATTATTGTAGATCTTAGTTATTTATTATTTGAGAGAGAGCGAGTGAGAGAACACGAACAGGAGAGGCGCAGATGGAGGCGAGAGCGAGAATCTCAAGCAGACTCCGCTGAGCTCCGAGCCCAACCCAGAGCTGGATTTCAGGACCCTGAGATCATGACCTGAGCAGAAACCCAGAGAGTCCAATGGTTTACTGGCTGAGCCACCCAGGCGCCCTCACATCTATTTTGATTAGAAAAACAGTGCAGATGACATCATACTCAAGTAGGGTGGGTCCTGATCCAGGGGCTGGTGTCCTACGAAGAGGGACTTTAGACAGACGCCCAGGGGACCGTGAAGACAGAGGCAGAGAGTGGAGCGGTGCAGCTACTGGCCACGGAGCTCTGAGGACTTCCCCAATCCACCGACGCCGGTGAGGAACTGGAGGCGGGGTCCTCCCTGGGCCTCTGGAGGGCGTGCACGTCTGCGGTACCCGCTGCTGGTTGGTACTGGGTGCTCTGCAGCTCCAGCGAGCGGATGCGCTGCACTAGGGAGACACGGGCTCTTCCCAAACCCAGGTCTGTCCTGCCCGGGCTGGCCGGGCTCCCAGCCTCCCACCCGTTGCCTTCTGCCTGCCCCACTGCTCCTGTAGAAATCCTACCCCCCTGCTCACGGTCCACCCAGACCACCTCCACTGATCTCAGGCATGGCTGGTGAATTCTTGAAGGATACTGAGCTTTTGTGATAGTATTTGTGTCTGTATTTTCTTTCTTCCTTTATCTTTTCTCTAGTAGATGTAAAGCTTTTTGACGGCAGAGCATATATATTTTCCATTTTTGATATTCCCTAAAGCACACAACCTAGCTTGCATGTAGGAAACGATCAAAATATTATTAAATCAAAAATAAATGGTTTAGTTCTAGATCGGCAGGTTATTTGGAAATTGCCAGTTCCGAAGATTCTCGCAATATTCACTGAGCGTCTGTCTAGTTCCGGGCTCCCTTCTACTGGGGTCCTACCGGGCAGCACGAGGAGGAGACCGTCCGGCATGGTGCTGGGGTGGGGCGGGGTCTGCTGAACATAGGGATGTGCTCACGCTAAGATGACTATCATTCCCAGCCTTAAGGACTTTACGGTCCAGTAGGGGACGAGGGACCAGATAGTTTAGTCGCCTGTGGAGCGGCGGTGACCACGTGCTCACAGTCTCCAGGGCACAGAGCCAGGCTCCTGGCTTGTTGCTGTGGAACCGCAGGAGGCTCCCAGGGCTGCTGAGTCTGAGCTGAGACCCAAGACACCCGGCCCGGGAAGAAATGCGGGGGCGTCGGGGGCGTGGAAGGAAGGGGGAGGGCTCTGGACACAAGCTTGGGAGCCCTCTGGTGTGTCTTCTACCTGGAAGCAACATTTTCCAGTTTCCTGTGTATTTACTGGAGCTGGCGTTGGACGCGGCCGGGCTGTCGCCCGCACTGAGCTCAGACCGTAACTTCAGTTATTCTGCTAAATACTCAATGTTCACCCACGTAACGTGCAGGTGTCGGTCACGGGACGGGGAAGACGTGATTTCAAAATCGTGTTCTTGCTGACTGCGGTGTGAAGTCTACACGGGTTACTCTTCAGGCCAGAAGTGTGGATCTGAGTGGCCTCTCCTGGCCGCGAGCAAAAGAATCACGATAGCGATGATGATGCTGGTAGTGATAAGGGTACTCGTAGCCAGGAGCGTTTGAAGAGCACTTAAATGGGCCGGGCATTGTTTTAAGTGCTTTACATAAATTATTCCCCTTAATTCACGCACAGTTTTAGGTAGGTAGTATTTTAATTTTAGCTTAATTTGATTTTATTCCAATTTAATTAATCTGAATTAATTAAATCAAATTGAACTTTAATGTAATTTTATTTATATTAAAAAAATTAAATTTCAGCATTTGACCTTCATTCGCACACAGCTTCTGATAGGCAGGTTTCATGCCCCCATTTCATAGATGAGGAATCTGGGGGCAACTGTCCCTTGTCCAAGGCCGCAGAGCTGTGACTTCCTGCTCCCTAGCCTAGGGACAAGCCTCAGGCGTCCTCCAGGGTCATGGCAGTGTCAGAACAGAGGAAGAGCCCCTCTGGGGGCTGATGACCGGCTTCTGAATTCTGGGTGGTGAATTCTGGTGGGTGCGCAGTTTTGGGCGATTTACTGTCTTTTTGGCTCCTCTAAGAGGATGGCGTGGGCACCTCCCAGGCAGGTGGGAAAGAGGAAGAGGAGAGCACCTATTAGTGGCCTGTGGAGGGCACTGCTGAGCAGGGGCCGGGACCACGGGGTTCCCAAGTCACCACTCAGATCGCCGCAGGGCGTGGCGGGGCGTGAGCTCCAGCCTCGTCTGAAAGTCTGAAATCCTGTGTAAGAGAACGGGGAGTCCGTACACGCGGGGCGACTTCGAGTCCTTGGCTCGCTGGAGCGGGGCGGCTTCGGCCGTGAGCTCCCTTGCGTAGCAGGGGCCTCAGTACGGACCGCGCTGCGTTGTCCGGAATAGCCCGGGGCCGTGGGGGAGCCCGACTCTCAGGAGGACTCAGAGGGATTGTACCTGAACAGCAACTGTCCTCGCTTTACGCTCACACCACAGCTCTCCGGGGCATCCCTCTGCGGTGAGCAGGAAGGGGCTCCAGTTCCCGCTGCGGCTGATCGCAGAGGTCTTCCTCTAACAGGTAAGCGTGTCTGCCTTGAACGGTGCCCAGTGGTTCTCCGAATTTCTGACTCCAGTGGGCCCCTAATTTTCCTCGCTTTATGGTGTCCCAGGCCTTTGGATGCGCGAGCGTGGACAGACGCCCACTCACAGTCCGGGACAGGACCGCCTGTAGGATCTGAACCGTCCAGTCACCAGGGTCTCCCTTCCACTGTTCCTCTCGTTAGCTCACGCGCACGCTCAGCATTCCCGCTGATGTTCCCGGACTCCCACCCTTAATGGTCTGTCCCACATTTGGGGCAATTTATCGTATCACATTATTTCTTCCACTAAGGGTCCCTGATGGTTTTTTGGTTTTTCTCTTTAGAATGTTCTTTTGCTTTGCTTTATGGACGGTGCCCATGCCCCGTATTTTTATGTGGCTAACGCACGTAGACCTAGAGTAGGTCCTTACACTTTTTCAATTACGACCTAGAACTCACACGGGAACTCTGATCTTTCCCAGTGTGCGGGGCCTTCCCAGGGAGAGCGGAGGTGTCGGGACACGCTTGGATGCTCAGTGAACATCCAAGGTTGATGAACAAGAATCTAAGGGAGGACACTTCGCAGCGGAGCCGTTTCGCGAATATCAAAATCCAGCATGTCTTCCGAGGCGATGGACTCAGCGACATGTGGAGAACTTAGATCTAAGTGAATTCTGGGTCCTCCACAGCGACTCCTGGAAGTGAGGGCCTTGCGTCGTTTTAGGAAGAGGAACCTAGATTGGGGGAGGGTGGTGTGAGGTTCTCTCCGTATCCGAGTCGGCCTGAAATGGCCACACACCCTTCCCACGAATTCCGACTCTCTCTAGCTCCTGGATGCTCTTCCTCCAACCCTTCCGGCCTGAAGGCCCACAGTACAAAGTAGAATTCCCTCTCTAGGTACAGTTTTGTTTGTCCCCTCACAGATAAAAAGATAGACTAGAACTGGGTAGGGGAATCCTAATAATACGGGTATGTTTCTTCCTCTCCCTGCTGGCCTGTCCTCCTTTTGTGCCTGTTCCCTAAGGCCTGGATGGACTTCAGAATTCCCGGGAGCCTCAGGACAGGACCAGCCCCGCGCCTCCTGGCCAGCTGGAAAGGGCTGGAGTGCGGTGTGGTCCTGCGTACCTGGGCCTGCCGCCCCGGGGCGGATGTGCCCGCTTGCCCGGGGAGTGGGCTGGCTGCCGGCCCTGTCTTCCTAAGTCCCCGATGCCGTGGGCCTAGGTGGTGGGACTGCTGCCAGTGGCCCAGTGCCAGCTCCTTCCAAGGGCTTTCACAGGATTTTTGCTTTAAATGCAACCAGGAGGAAGTACAAGCAGTTCTTTTTTTTCTTGGAAAACTCCTCCCCTCCGCCCGCGCCATCAAGCTATCACCCGCGCAGTCTCCCTAATGGAGCTTCAGAGAGAGATCAAAGTCTCCCAGATAAGTGTTCTTTTACACAATGTTCCTGACACTCCATTTTGTAAACAGATTTTTTTATTTTTTTGGTTAAAGGACGTATAAACATGCCGAGTGAGATGGATGGACTGCCACTTGGCTCTTTCGTTTTCTCCTCTCTGACTCAGGAAGTGTGCGGCCCTCCGGGGGCAGCGCCCCTCGCCGCCAGCCCGGCCGGCCCCTGCAGGAGGGGAGACGCACCCTCGGAGAAGTCAGGGAGAAGCCAGGTGACGCCACCGCAGACACCCACCTCCTTTGGCGGCCGAAGGCAGTCTGGGTTTCTTCCTCCGTAGGTGATTTTTGTAAGGTGAGGACTGTGCGAGGCTCTTCTGCCCGGTGTCCCTCCCGAGGGGACCGGGACCCCCTTCCCAAGTCGCCGGACTCTCTCCGCAAAGGAAAACATGAAAGAAACAAGAACTCAGAACAACAGGGGACGGAAGCCTCCGCTGGTTTTCCTTACGGTTTCTCCAGAAACACGGGCGACCAGCCCCACAGACAGGAACCGAAGAGCCATGTCACACTTCCAGGACGGCTCTTCCAGATCTTTCCTCCTTTCCCCACTGATCGCAAACAGATTTCCGTCACTGTTCGTAACCAAGGATTTCCCCTGCCGGGCATCTGGGGCCGCGGCGCTCCTGCGGGAGGGGACTGTGTGGCACGGGGGGCCTCGCCACAGACTTCGCCAGCTGCCTCTGCTGCCACCCGAGGGCATGTTTTCAGGAGGTTTTCTTCCTTTTCTTTATTTTAAAATCTTTGAACTAGCCGGCAGCTTCCCAGGGCTGGGGTGGCACGGCCATGTGGGGGACATGGGGCCTCAGGTGTGGACGTGGGTTCTCACCTCTGTTGCTGATGGGCCCCATTTGGGGCAGGTGTGGCCACGGTGTGATGGGAAGGGTCTCTGGACGGTGACTGGCTTCCAGCTCTCCAGGACCCCGCAGAGCCCCATATGTCCCGGTCCTTGCCCGAAGACTGGCCGTCTCGTGTACTTGACTCTCTCGATCCTGGGCCAGGCCATTTGCTCCCTAGAAGTGAAGACTGGGGTGGGGGGGACGCCCAGTGGGATAAGAAGTAGACAGGGTAGCTTTCAGAACCCCATCTGATGGGCCCACGCCCATGTCATCTCCTCCAGGGCGCCCTGGGCCCCTTCTCTGGCCTGAGGGTTGTGAGTCTCTGCCATCAGAAGTTGCCCAGAGAGGGTGAAGCCCTTGGGGGAAAGGGACGGGGGGCAATCTCTCGTCTCCTTCGCCTTCACACCACCAGGTTATTCCCAGGGTTTTCTTGAGTCTCCTTCACTCTATCCCACCCTAAAATCGTGACTTGGAAAGAGACGATTTTACTGGGGTGCATGTATCTTCTAGAGTCTGCTTACCGGGGAGGAGCCCTCAGGTTTCAGTGTGTTCTGCAAACCTTTTGGAGGTGCTAAGTCCCATACCGCATGAATCCCCAGGTTCCCAAGCGAGACACACCCTCTCGCCTTATTTTGACGGCTGTCCTTCGGCCCAGCCTCTGCACTCGGGAGCAGACGGCTTCCGGCCTGCACTCAGATTTCCAAATGCTTCCAAGTTGTTCCCTCTTCCACTCGATCTGGGCACTTGATTTGTGCAAGATCTGATCCACTCGCTTCTGCATTGAAGGCCTGGTTCTGCTATTTTGCATGAAAATGTTTCATTAAAAAAAAAATCCAAAGAGCCAAGTTGCTGAGTGAGCAAAGGACTGATCGGCCTCTCAGCGCTGGGACTCCCTGTAGACCAGCTCTCGGTCCTAAGAAAAATGAGTCGATGGTCTCAGCTCAGTCCCTAATGAACAGTAGTAGATCACATCACAAAAACTGGACACGCATAATTTGGCACCATTGACAGCAACCTCCCCACCAAAGCTCGGTGCTTTCATGTCTGAACTAATGGGAAGCTTGGAAGTATCTTTGACCTTATGGTGTGAGGAGGGAGCAGGAGGAGGAGGGGAAGGACACCGGGGCCGGGGATGGGGCTCCCACCCCGGGAGGAGGGCGGGCCGTCCTCCACTAGCACCCCAAAGGGAGTGCCGCCGGTGGGGTCCCCTCCCCACAGACCTGGCCACTGGGACAAACAATCATAAATCGGGGTCCGTCCTGATGAAATCAGGCACGGATGGCAAGTAAGTTAATTGTGGCTGCGATGCACTCATTTTTGCAATGTCTTTCAAACACCAGTTGTGATGGGAAACAGCTGTTAGATCCCGGGAAAAAAAATAAAAGGAAGGGAAGAAAAGAGAAGAGCTTCGAATTCAAAATCATAATAATGTCTGTCTTCTCCGTCCCCCTCCACAAAGGCTGGGAGCGGCTCCCATTCTCCCGGAGACAATCGGGCCCGGCAGGGGGTCTGTGGGATGAGCACAGGATTGCGCAGAAAGTTCATCTGCTGAGGGAGAAGACGCCAGGAGAAGAAAGGACTCCTTCTCTTAATGGGGGGGAAATGGCATGTTTAAAATAGGTTAGGGATTCAGGTTAAAAGCGGGAGAAGTCACACAGAATCGGGGCAGACGCGTCGTAAATGGTGCCGTCTGACTGCTGGCTTCACGCAGCCGAACGAGGAGCTGAGCCTGTCTGGGGTCTTCATCCCGGGGGAGATAAAGTGGATAATTAGAGTGTTTTGAACCTTTGAGATTAAACCGTGGGGGGAACCGTTGGAATTTGCCCCTGTGTCTGGTCTGGCGGACTTCTGTTCTGGCACAGGAGGGGGGGTGGGGCCTGCCCGCACAGAGCACAGCCCCCTTTCCTCCTGCTGCCTGTTCTTGTCCCTGTCTTGCTCAGAATCAGGCCGCAGGGTGAGGGCCTCCTGCAAGGACAGACCTCAGAGCCAGCCGGAGAATCCTCCCGGTCCCCGTGTTTCCTGGGCTGGGGCTTGTACCCCAGAAATGTTGATGGACACCTTACGAGACATTTTTCCCATTTATAACGCCCGTGTCATTACACAATGGGTCATAAATGATGTAGTCCAACCTGGAGACACAAGACTGTCGCCTGCCAGCACGTGCCTGCGTGCGGGCAACTTCCCCGAGCCCCCACCTCGGAGGAGCCTCCGCCGCCCCGGGGCCTTGACAGCTGCATCGCCTGGGCGGGGGTGGAGACCCTCGGCCCCGCACAGACCAAGCTGTTTTTAAGTTCTCCTCGCACTCTTTTTGATTCCGGCAGGCCAGTAAATGAACTTAAAATATGGACGCCTGCGGCTCGATCCTTTACGTTTTGGATCTAACACAACGAACACACAGGTAAGTAGAGGCCACGGGTCAGCTCCCTGGCGGCTCCCTGTGTGTGGGCACGGAGATTCCTGTCCCGCTGCCCCTTGCCAACCACGGAACCGGCCCTAGGAGACCCCGTGATCCCCGCCATTGTTGTGCTGAGTGGGGTCAGGGCTTACAGAGCACTTCCAGAATTTTCTGGATCTGAGCCATGGTAAGTGTGGGGTGATGTGTGGGAGTGTGCTCTCCCGCCTTGTGACGCCTGGCTGGCTCTGTCTCCGTCCCTCCCCTGCTCCAACCAGCCCCTACAAAACGCCCAGAATTCCAGAAACTGGGTTGCTGGTCTGTGTTCCTGACCAGGGATGCCCCCAACGGTGCCCTGAGACGTGTCCATCCTTCCCACAGAGCAGACAGGCAAAGCTTCCCGGAGTGGCTCCCCTCAGGCAGGACCTCGGGCCACTCTGCAGACCGGTTTGCTGGGGGCTCCTTCCCAAACAGGCATCACACAGGCTACCATGGAAGACACCTGTTTTTGCTTCTGTTTCTTTAGAACTTTCCCCGCTCCCCACAAAGACCCACCCAGCAGGTGGGGCGGGCAGCCTTTAATAGACCAATAGATGTGAAAACGAGAGAAAAAAAAAATCAAAATCCTTTATTCCAAGATCTCGAGGGTCTTCGAGCTTTTTAAATCCCTTTTATTATTTTTTTAAAGATTTTTTATTTATTATTCGACAGAGATCACAAGCAGGCAGAGAGGCAGGCAGAGAGAGAGGAGGAAGCAGGCTCCCCACTGAGCAGAGAGCCCGATGTGGGGCTCGATCCCAGGACCCTGAGACTATGACCTGAGCCGAAGGCAGAGGCTTAACCCACCGAGCCACCCAGGCGCCCCTTTAAATCCCTTTTAAACAAGAGCCCTGTCCCAGGCCGCGGCGTTGCAGGTCCGAGGAGAAGGCGGTGCCAGCCTTTGCCTGCGGCCGGCCTGCGGGCTGCGGGGCTCAGGGACGCCCTGCCCTTCACCGTCCCGCTGGGTCCGAGCGGTGCTGTGCCACGTGGGGTGTGTGTGGGGGGGGCGCTGGCCTCGTGCTGCAGAGCTGGCGGTGACCGGGCCGCGTGCACCTGCTCACACAGCCGCCAGTGAGACCCGGGGCAGGAACCTCGCCTTCCTTCGTGAGGGACGTCTCTGCAAGACTGTTGCTTCTCTCCTGCAGAAAAGAGGGGCTGCCCCAGATGCATTTCCCCCTTCAAGGTTCGGTTTCTCTGGTTCTCAAAGTCGCACTTTGGGGCTGAGATACAGTGACCAATAAAACTGAGAGAAAATAGTGGGATCCTGCCAGAACGCCGCTCTGAGCCCCGCAGGCCGTGCCCTCGCCTGACGTCACAGCTGATGGCGTGTTCGGGATGGACGCCTTCACTGCCAGAAATTGGGGCGCGCCCCGCAGAAGCCCCAGAAGACAGTCTACCGAGTGGCGCCCGGCGCGGACTCTGCTATGCACCGCGACCCCCGTCATTAGCAGGTGTTAGGAACAGGGGTCCCACACCAAGGGCGGGGCTGTGGCGGAGAGCACCAGGGCACAGGGTCCCCTCTGATGTGGATTAGGGTCTCCCTCACTTCTTCAGGGTCTGTGACTTCCATTCGGCTACCGGAGGAAGACCCCGCATTGGCCCTTTGCCAAACATTCAGAGGCTGCCAGTGTCCTCACACGCGGGCTCGACCAGGATTCAAATAGAAACAGGGAGGAAAGGGGATCTTAAAAAATATTAATTCTCCAGGACGTCCTTCAAATAATGAAGTTCCAGTTTCCACCCTCCTCCTTTGAAGAGAAAGCGGAATTTTGTGTTCTGTTGGTAACTAGGTGAGTTAGCGTTTAGCGTCCCGACGCGGCTGCGCGGGCGAGCCCGAGTTCACGCGGGCCTGGGGCGGTTTCACTGCGTGGAGGGCTCGGCTCCGGCCCCTCTGGGACCCACCCCGCCCGGACAACGGGACTCTCTCAGCCCGGGGCAGTCTGCACATTCAGGACAGAGTGTCTGCCCAGGGGCTCCTCTGGCGGGATCAGCGTGTCAGGGGCCACAGGAGCTGGGCACGTGTGAGTGTGCAAATATTTGTTCAAACAGGCAGCAGCTTGGCATACTCACGCGGGAAAGCAGCTGTTAGCAAGCACTGTGCGTGCAAATACAACTTCCTATTCAAATCAGAGTGAGAGGCAAAGGGATCATGAGGCAAAATGAGCCTGTGAGTGTGTGTGCACGCGTGTGTGTCCTGCATACAGGAATCGGGGATGCAGCAGGGCTGGCTGTCCTCTGTCCAGAGACTCTGGCAGAGGCGAGGCCTGGAGGGTTCCCAGCTGATTGGCCTCAGCTGGTCCCTGCCAGGGAGCTGCCGAGCATTAACCCCCTCCTGCCCAAGCTGCAAGCTGCGGGCGGGCCCGGTGGGCACCAGCCAGGGCTGGGATTCCCTCCCGAGATGCACCATCACAGACACGCAGCTCTGCGGTGGCCGCCAACTTGAATCAATGCTCCTGTGACATGGCCATCTCTCCCGGTCGCCGCCGGAGACCTCAGGGTACAAGGCCAGCTCGCTGGGACGAGTTCAGACGGATTCTTCCCAGAGGAAGGCAGATGACCCGTTGAGGCTTGTCACGCCAGGGCTCTGTGAAGGGTTTCCTCGTGCTTTATGCCGCAGCACCGGGAAGCCGTGCTTTGCGCCCTCCTCCTGTGCACGGACAGGAAGCCGCGCGCCGGTTCGCAGGCGCTTGCAGCCTGAAAACAAACAGATTTCCCCCAGAGGATCCCCCCGCAGCTTCCTTAGGGATCTGCAGATCCTACGTCTCTATCGGTTTCTCTGACTTGCCGTGTCTCCACTTGGCACCTGGCACCTGACCCGTGCACGTCAGGCTCTTAAACTATCAGTTACCACAATTATAGAGCAAAATAACACACTGTAAAAGGTACGTGTTGACTATTTCTTAGGGCAGAGAATAAAGTTTTATAGTGTTAGCTTCATTCTTCCTATCCTTGCTCTGTTCTGTAAGTTGGAAGGACGTCGGCCTCTCCTACAGATCTGTTTCGCTGACTAAATGTTTTGAAACTATCATTCCATACGCGTTTTCTCCTGAGCTTCGAGAATGTTCCAACCATTTGCTTTACACCAGAAAGTAAGGGCCTCTACCTCACGGCACCAAGCCTCCTTCTCCTGCGGGTAGGGTCGGCCGGTACACGTGTCCCCAGCGTGATTCCTAGGACAGATCCCGTGTCTGGTGATGCGGAGTCCACACTGATTTGCATAGTTTCGGTGTAGCAGGAAGCACAGGAACGCACGGGCCCACCGTCACCTCAGATACGCCAGGGTTTGTGCGCGTGTGAGGACGGCCTGACTCAGAGCCCTCACCGCCCCACGGAACGCGGGACACCCTAGCCCTACAGCAGGCAGCCTCTGAGTATCCCATTGTGTTTTTATCCAACGCATAGATAACTAGAGGTTTCTCTGGCAAAATATTCCTGTGGCCTTTTTTTTTTTTTAATGTGAGGAAAGGACAGGTAGGTGGAAAATACAAAACAAGTATGTAGACAGTTAAATTAAGATCTCATCGGGATTCCCAAAAGCCCAAACTAGAGAAACCTCACCGCGTCGTTGCCAACCTCCCAGAAGCTGGTAAATCCACGCGGTCTGTGAGAGGTCTGTTCATGCACGGAGACTTCTCTCCCTGCTTTCTCTCTCTCTCTCTCTTTTTTTTTTTAATTTTTAAATCAAGCGACCACTTGCTTAACCACATTGCAGATTTCCACCCTCTTTAGGAGTAGGAGGAAATGGGATTCTGCCGGTGGAGGAAGAGCCTGCCGTGGAGATGTGTGGTTTCCTCGTGGCTTCTTGGGCAAGGAACAAGCGTCCTTTGACTCCGGCTTCAATTTCTGAGATATTTTTAGCCACTGCGTTTGGTACACCGACATGGCAGCGAGACTGACAAGCCAGGCCCTGATGGCGCTAAAGAGTCAGTAAAACACACACCATGAAGGATTTACACAACAGACAGTAATGGCTTCTTTGGAACTGTGATGGTCTATCGGGTCACTAATAATCCACTTTTTAAAGAGTGCCAAAATATGAATTTACGCAGCCGGCCCTAATGGCTCCTGATCTATCAGGTAAATTTTACGAATTCTCAGAATATATATACGTGCCATAGTGCAGGGATGCCTGTCCCCACGTAGCATTGTGTAAAAAAGGCAGGTTGTGTAGACCAACATGCAGATTCTTTTCCAGTCGCTGATAGAAATGATGTAGTGCTGCTCAGGAAGTGGAAATACTTGTTAACATTCAGAAGTTTATGCCACGATTTATATTTCACCTATAATTGCCTCTATTTTGATAAATATCTGTATTACTTGCATCAACATATACTCTATTTTCCCTAAAATGAAGTTATTTCCAATCCAAACTGTATTTAAAATATCCTGATTACACAATTTTGTGGTAGGGACACATATTTAATTGACACATCACGTGGCTCAGTAAACATCTATTCTACGTATTTATGATTTCTGTTCTCCTCGGTGATCTGGAAATAGACCTCCCCGAGGTCTGCGTCAGCCGCGCTCAACAAAGATGCCCAAATCCTCCCAGCAGGTGGAGGCATCTACTGCAAGAAGCTCTGAAAGGAACAACCCGAAATGTTTTTTCCCAGCAAGCACTGACATTTAGGGGAAAACAAAATATCTGCAAAAGAGGGAAATTAAATGAACAGTTTCCAACAGGAATGGTGGTGTGACATAGTTTTACCTAATACAGAATCCGGAGCCAAGATAGTTCAGAGCCCCTCCTTGCTATAAACATTCTTCTCTCTTGGCTTTCTTTCTGTTACAGTTGGAAATTTTTCCAGAAGAAAAGCCTAGTGAATTATTTAATAAACAAAATCCTTTAAGACAACCGACTTAAGATATCAAAGATATCTTCTCAAATTTCCTCCAAATAAGTGGAGGAGTCAAGTGTGCCACGGGTTGTCAGTGCACACACAGAGGTGTAGAGCCTGGAGATGGGTCATACACGCATGTGCCCACATGCTGGCACACACATGTACATGTTCAACCTGGTGAGTGCACACACGCACTTGTGCATGCATGTTGGCACACACACGTAGACGTACAGGCTGGTGAGCACACACACGCGTGTGCCCTCATGCTGGCACACACACGTAGACGTACAGGCTGGTGAGCACACATGCACACTTGTGCACGCATACTGGCACACACACACGTGCTCACAATGAGAAACTCTAGGCTTGCTGTTGCCTTGTTTCATTCACCAGCAGTGTGGATTTTCTATTCTTTTGGCTAAAACAGTGATCGCTCTTGTTCTTTTGTGTTGCTGTACGTTTTCCTGCCTGTGCATGAAAACAGTAAAAAAGAATTTAAAGCACGGACTCACTAGAAATTCTCTGCCTGAAAATTGGGCTTTTCGTGCGGCAGACAGATTTCTTTCAAAGGCCACTTAAAATGTGTCGCCCATTATGGACAAATGACATGGCCCAAGGATATATGTGCACGTATTGGATGGTCTACCTGGAAGGGTCTGGATGTTTCTGAGTTCTTAGTATGAGAACACAACGCGGCAAGTTGTAGGTCTCACCTCGCTTAGCACGGAGCCGAGAGCAGAGGCTGACGTAGAAATGCCTTGGTCCCCACCCCCCACTCTTTTCCCAGGGTCTATTTCCTGCCAGTATCTCCCATCTGCAGTATTGACTGGTTTATCAGGAAGCAGGTACCGCTATCAGTTTATCTTGAATTGTCACCCAACCGAAGAGTAAAAGCTGCCTGCCTCCTTCTTGTGATTTTCGGTGTTCCTGTCACAAAGTTTTCAATCAAATTTCAGCACTGCGCCTTTAGCTTACAGAACCCCATGCAATTATCTTCCCAAAGCAGGGGATTTAGACCATGTTTACCTCGCACAATTTTAAGATATCTCCCTGCAAACCTGTCCACATTTAGGGAGTCAGATGGCTCCCAGATCTGGCTTGGGCTTTCTCCCTCTCTCTGTCTCTCTTTCATCCCCAAACCAGTAGGCTCTCGGTTGAGCAATGACCAATAAGAAACATAAATAGTGGACAAGTGCTGGGTTTTCGAGGAGTGATCCCAGTGCGGAGACCCCGTGTTGCCAGTTTTCACGACGGAAGAGCCCTGACTGTGGACAGCACTGTTCTAAGTGGCTCTCTCGTTAACAGTCTTCAGGAGGCCCCATCTCCATGGCCGTGAGCTCACGCATCAGCTAGAATGGAAGGGGGATGTCTGCTGTGCCATCGGATGCCTGGGAGGAAACTGTGGTCTGGGGCGGGTGGGGGGAGCCCGAGACGTAAATGTTGCCTCCATTTATAAGGAATTGGGCCCAAACAAGTCTACACCAAACCAACGTACAACTTTCATTGAGCCTTTGGGTGCTTGGAGTGGGTGCTTTGGAGTCCCGAAAAACAGACGGAGAAGATGCTGGCTGAACAGCAGGCTCAGCAGAGGACGTGTGCCTTCTCCCCAGAGCGCCCGCAGGGACACGTGTCCCCGGGAAAGCCCAAAGGGAGCTGGGGAGCCGCACTTCCGGCCCTGCTGGGGCTCACTCCTGCTGACGGGGATCCCGCAGCCATGCCACCCCTGCCGACTTCTTTCACTCAGTATCCACCACTGAAACCTGCCCAGTGGGGCGGGGTGGGTTTGCACGAGGTCGGGGGCATGCACCTGGGAACCGAGACTCCTGAACACAACACTCTGTTCAAGAGAGCACTGGGAACATGTGCCCTTTCCAGCTTCGGGGTTCGTCTCTCTCCACATGTGTGATTCTCATTCAGTGTCTTACAGATGTGGGCAGAGGGACTCATGCCGCGGAAAAGCCAAACTCCACCCCGCCTACCCGTTGGAATTCCAAAAATCTCAATTATTGCTCAGATACATGACGTGGAATCCCGAGTCCAGGGGAAAGCCTGATGCCATCGCTCGCTCGGTGACTTGGAAATCAGGCTACAGCCTGTCGTCCGTCTGCTGCTGCGCTCCCCCCTTGGAGCCTGGCTCCGTTCTCTCCCGGGCTCTGGGGCTGGGGCCACACCAAGGTGTGCCCAGCTCACTCCACGCACGTGGGCTCTAGGTTGGAGACAAGGGTGGACCTTTCACTTTCTAGCTGGGTTCCTTCTGGCAAAATCATCCTTCAGGGTTCCAGGAGAAGGGGACACACTTGGAAAGAGGCTTTGCTGGCGATGGGGCCACGGGGCAGAATCGTTATACTTTGTTGGGAACACATTCACCCGTTTTTCTTTCGGTGGCATCAGAGCATGGGACAGGTAGAGCCCGAGATGGGGAGAGTCCCATCCATGCCTGGGCCTTGGGTGACCTGGGCCAGAACTAGGACTTCTGTTGACACCTTGATACACAATGTCCCCAGGGCAAGCGTGACATCTGCGAGAGATCAACCTTCCCACCCTGTGTCCATGGAAACACAGGTCTTGCTAAAGGTTTCTAGGTGCTTTCTGAAACCCCAAATCCACTGCCTACACAGATAATGTCACTGGGATTCGGGTGCCTGACCCATGATACTCAGTGACTGAAACACTGTGTTTAATTCCCACTGCCCACAGGAGCCTAGCGCTGAAGGAAAAAAAATCATCAATCGTCAGCGCCTTGCTGTTTATGGCGACTTGGGGAAGGCAGAGCCATATACAGCCACCACAAAAACGTCATTAATTCCATCAAGTTTGCACCCATTAAAATGACCAGAGGTGTGAGGAATTAACAGCTCAGTGGAACAAATAGACCCTTATGGTGTTACATGCAAAGTGAAGGAAAATGTCCCATGTGTGTTCTCCTGTGAATGCTAATGCTGGAAATCCCAGGAAATGCCACTTGCTGGGCCAGGGGAAGAAACTGATCTTTGAAGAAGGGATTTACCTCTCACTTCCGGATTCTTTGCAGAATTTCTTGTGTCTAAATTGCCGATGCTCCCATGTGAACTAGTTTTCAAGAGTTAGATATCTTAATACCGTCTCTAAATTGCATAAAAGGGATCCTATTAGTGGGAACAAGGTGGTGGTAAATGGCAGGTCTGTGCATCACACCGCATCTCTCAACTAGATGCAAAAATCAATATTTGTTGAATTTATTTGAATATATATTGATTTAATAATTTTTCTACCTGCATGGTATATAGCTAGGGAGATCATTTGCAAGGTGGGGGGTGGGCGGGCAATATTTTGTTTTGGAAGGCTGCTATAAAATTTGTTCACTTAATAAGCTTTCATGCACTAATAACTGGAGATTTGGAAATTACAGCATACCATCCCTGCCCAGGAGGATCATACAAGCTCGATTTGGGGAGTGGAGAAGATGGGAAATTGGCATGAACACAGGAATGAATTAATTGAATTAAGTGTCATAATTTAATGTGTTTGGTGAAAATGGATGCATAAAGAAGTTAATAATTATTAGTTTTATCTGGAGAAGGTAACAGAACGAACGGCGTTTGGCTAACATCTTGTAGGATGAGTCGAAGTGTTGGCGGTGGTGGAGGAAAAAGTGGAAATTAGGCATTTTAGACAGAAGAGCACTTGTTTCAAATTTGTTAAATGTGCGTTTTTGCACTCGCAGACTGAGGAACTGTGCCTGCCATTTTATACTGATGAGAACAATTTTGTTACGTTTGCTCTACATTTTTCTCTATCAACAAACCGGAGAGGTTTCCTGGCCAGCACACACAGGGCACCACAGTCTGATACTTGAAAAGCCGTCCCCCCTGTCCTACCCCACAGCAGCAGTCTCTGACGCGGAGCTCTCTGGTGCGGCTATCCCAAGCCTCCGATTAACCACCCGTGGTCCACACACCGATGGTTTAGTTTCGCCGTTTCTTGAACCAAAAACTAAAGCAAAGCCTCAAGGATCTACAGACTCATTTTAGCAGCCGTCACAAACAGCAGTGTGCGAAGTCACTAAGAACTGCGCTCTCCACGGTGTGCTTTGTGGTATAATGGTTTGGAGGGTAAAAACCCAAAGTTTCATCCCCTTCTCCCCATTAATTAGATTTACCTTAACCACGACGGGCAACATTCCCGAGTGTTAGTTTTCTACCTGTAAATTTAAGCCAATAAGAAACGAGTCATTCCTGAGTTTTCTGTGCCCTACGTGGTAGAATGTATGTGAAAGCTTTCAAAACCGAAGAATATTATCATTGACATTATCACGTCAATAATGATTACTATTATTTGAAATTTCAGGAACGTCAATCCAGAAGTATTTCTTATTTAAACATGCCAAAACATGGGAGACTTCCTCTTTTATCAAAGTTCTGGATGGGGTTAATACTTTATAAAAGTTATCCATTTACCCGAGCACGAACACAGCTATGCCTGTATACGTTGTAAATAGAGAGACTGCAAAATCGAATATGCATATTTTAGACTTTTAAATTTGCAGGGTGTTAGATTTCGAATTTATCTCTCCAAAGCGGCATATGGGGATGAGATATTTAGATATGAAAAATAACCCACAGTCTCTAGAATGTTTGGTGTAACAACGCTAATTCCCTGCTCAGTTGATCAGGAGGCAATGATTTCATGAAAATGTCAGAGCAGGTGTATGGAAAAGACATTACGGTGTCAAAATGAGATGAAACAATGTTAATTTGTCTGCGGAAAGTCCGTGCCTCTGCCAAGACGAAACCAGACCCCGTATTCAGCCATGTTGAATCTTGGCACTCCAGTGCCCAGAGACCTTGAGCGGAAGGCCCCAGCACGCCGGGCAATGTGACAACCCACAGGGAACAAGATTTATCTCCCTCTTCCTGCCTTGGGGCTGAGCACAAAGAAGGCAACAGTGTAGGAGGGATTAGAGAACTGAACGAAGGAGTCCAGCCTCCAGCTGTCCCCAGTGCACAGCGTGCCACAAGCATGAGGAATACCCAAGCCGGGAGAAGGGGGAGGGCGGGGAGGGAAGTCCCTTTCTAGCAGCCTATGTGGATCAGGGTTTAAAAGCTCGAGGGTCCCCCCTCTTGGTAAATTGCTGTGTTTTTCTGGCGGGAAGCGTGCTTGAGTGTTGAAATGTGTTCAGCACCTCAGTGGCATCCGGGAGCTGCCCGTGCAGAGCAAAGTTACCTGTTTGGATGTGAATTTGGCCTCCATAAAGCGCTTCGGCAAAATGAACATCCGAACAGGACCCAGAATTCAAGAAGCAGCCAAGGATATTAAAGGAAAATAACTCTCAGTGCTTTGAAATCTATAGCAGTTTGTTGAAAAAGAAAGAAAAAGGCCCCTCTCCTCTACCCTTACATTCCTTACAGCCCTGTCCCCGCATCGTCATCTAGCGCCGCTTGTCTGGAGTCGGCCGCACTCCTAGCGAGTGTCAAGTCCTCACTTTCCATTCAAGAAATAAGGCCCTCGCAGGACCTTCTAAAAGTTTCCGTTTTCCATCGAACGAGAGTTGCCATCTGCTGTGAGGGAACAGGGCCTGGATGGTTTCGGAGACCCTGGGTGATGGGCTGGCTCTGATGGAGGCTGACGTGGGAAGTCCCTTCTGACCTTGGCTTGTCATCTGTAGATTTTGGGCAGACTGGGTGTTGGTGTAGATGACCCCCGGGGGCGTCTCCTACAAAGCCTGTCAGTTTTACAGGACTTTTCCAACCAGGCGTCCGTTGGTGACACGTGAGTGGGTGGATGTGTCCTTAGTGAGCCTGTGATAAGGAACACGATCGGATTATTCATGCAAAAAAAAAAAAGAGGTTATTCCTGAAAAAAGGGTGTTTGTGGAGCTTGTTCCCAATGGTCGGGTTGTGCGCCCAAAGTGCTTCTCAGGGCTGGGCTTCCATCTGGGAGAGGTGGATGTCGAGTGGACTCCCAGCCTGCCGCCGGAGGCAGCGCCCGCGGGATCGTGACATGCATCTCTCCATCCAGCACTGTGGGTATCTCGTTTCTCTATTTATCTGTAGCGTGTTTCTGGGGGGAGAGAGGTTTGTCACCCACATTTTGAGGTAAATATACTCCGGCACCATCCGACGTCTCATCTTCTTCCTCCTGTCTGAGTTCTAACTGTGCCCCCAGCAGGCCCGGAGCCAGCGCGCTTCCTTCCTATGGTCTCGTTCTCCTTTCCTCTGCAGGTGGAGAGAGTTGGCGTGGTGGAGAAATGCCTTTCAATATTTTTAAGTGCAATATTAACTTGCGTCGGATGTAACAGGTAACAGTGCAATGAAATGAAGTCAGGAACAGCAGAGCCATTAAGAAAATGTGCCATTAGGGAGAGGCCTCGTGTTTCCTATGGAAGAGATTCACCAGGTACACACCGCACACATTCAAGGAAGCGATTAAAATGTTTATGGCCCTTCTAATTTTGCTCCTTTTAAGAAGTAGAGACTTTTGGAGCCAGAAACATTTTCTCAATTCACTTTATTGGTAATGAGATCTAGTTTTTTTTCATTCTGATGTGATGCAATCTCAGGTCATACATACATATGTGGTATGTGCTTATAAGTCCGATCCCTACAAAGGGAAGACCTAAGGGAGCCATTGGCCTGACACAGTGTTGGTTCTGTTTTATTCATTCTTCTTTTTGGGGATATATGAAAGCTCAAGCTTTAGGTTTTATTCAAACCTGAAAAGCTCATATCAAATATTTCCTTGTTTCTTTTTATGCTTTCCTAGGACAGGGGGCTTTATCCCTTTTTCTGAAATTCAGCATAAATGGAAATCATCTGTCTACGATCCATCAGTATTTGTTGCCTCAACCAGGAAGTGCTTGCCTTGTGGATCACTTCCCAACATAGGCGCTGTCCAGTGGCAGGGAGACGTGCTCAACTGTAATGAGAAATGCAGTCCTTGGGAGGGTGTGGGCAGGATGGGAAAGGCATCTGGCATTTGCTGATGAAGTACGCCCTCTGCCGCAGACTCCATCGCTCCCATAGGAGCGCCCTGTGGTCCAAGGCACAGGGGTCTGGACACTGGTCTCCAGGCAGCGGTGATCCTCACACATCCCTGGGGACTGGACGTGGGGTTTCCTCCTGGGCTTTAGGACCATGCTGTCAGGTAGGGCTGGCGACCTACAGGATGGGTCATTGTGAGACTCTCCTTTGTTCCACAAAGACCCAGAAATATGAGATCAAGGGACTTGCTTGCCACCGAGGCAGGCCGTGTGCTGGACCTTGACTTGAAGTCTGCGGTGCACGTGCTAGAGGCTGCCCGTGTGGCTGGGCGTCCAGTGTGAACACGTGTCTTCCAGCATTCCACTCTTGACCATAGCACCGGGCGCCTGTAGTGCTGTGCGGTATTTCTGAAAGGTACTTCCCCTCCTCGCCACAAAGCAAACAGCTACAGTCCGCAGAAAGTGCTTGCAGCATATTTGACAGTCGAAGGGTCAATATACAAAATACATTTTATATAAAAATGCTTCAATGTATCAAGAGAAAAATGGTCAGTCCGTGGGAAAAAAAAGAAATTAAAACGGTGATCCGTAAATGTCTGAAAAGGTGATCCAACTCATTATAACAAAAAATGCAAATAAAAAGTGACATTTTATTTTCATTCACTTATTTATTGTACAACTTCATCCCTTGCCCTGTGCTAGTGCTAATAAAACAGACATCATATTTGTTGGTCCAAAGCTGAGCATCTCGAGTGCTCCTGTCCAGAACACAAGAGCCATTAGCCACAGGTGGGTATTTAAATTTAAACTTGGGATAATATAAATTAAATAAAGCGAAACATTGAGTTCCTCAGTGGCACTAGCCACATCTTAAAAAGCTCAATGGTCACATGTGGCTGTGGGCGCCATGCTGGAGGGCAGGCGTCTAGAGCATGTCGGTCCTCACAGACAGATGTCCTGGTCAGCGCTGCTCCAGACAGATAGACACGTACTAAGTAGAAAATCAACATCTATAACTCACGGCAGAATCAGGTCCGGGTCAGAAACTGACAGGAGGCAGGGGCGGAACACATGGGGGTTGCTTCTTGGCTTAGCGTAGGCAAGGAGACGGTGTTTGAGCTGACACGGGAAAGGAGGGGAGGAGCTAGCCACGTGGAGATGGGGAGTTCCAGCAGAGGGACAGAGGATTTTTAAAGGGCCTGCTTGGATAAGGCTAGGTGCTTTTAAGGACGTTGGGACTTGGCTGCTTCTGAGTGGTATTTGCATTCTTGAGGCAACGGCTCGCTACAGGGAGCCGCGTGGAGAGGAGGGAGGACCCAAGACTCAGCCCCTGGGAATCTCAGCTGTTCACATCTGAGTCAAGTAGCAGGAACTGGCAGGGCATTGGGGTGCAGAGACGGGGACAGGAGAGCCAGGAAAAAGCAGTGGGCTGTGGCTGAAGCCAAAGATGAGACTGTTAAGAAGGACGAAGGTTTTTTTCCAAATACCCTAACATCAACAATTTTAAGAGTTTGATAAAAACCAGTGTTGGCTAGACTCTTGTGAAATGGGTCTCATACCACTCACCGCTAGGTGAAGTTATGTGTATCTGGTGCTCATTTATTCGTTGTAGTGTTGTTTATAATAGAAAAATTCAACAAAGAGAAATTCCACCGGAAGCTGGAGCAGCTCTGACATCCATGGGGAAGAGACTGGAGAAGTAAGGTCTGATCTCCCACCATTAAATTAGATTAAAAAAGGCTGAGGGGATTAAAAGGAAAGGTCTTTGAGAGAGATCAGTATGAAAACCACAGCAAGGTGTGAACAAGCGCATAGTACCCTTGCACTTGTATGAGCAAGTGTGTGTTTCACGTGCATAGAGATTTTCTGGGAGAAAGTGGAAGAGCCTGTTTACCGCGCTGATGCCTTGGGGTGGGTGTGCAGAGAGACATGCGGAAAAGGAGATTTTCATTTTATGCCTTTCCATCCTATTTAGTAGTGACAGGTGCATGGGAATTTGTGAAGACGGAGCAGAGAGGTCCCACGAACACTTCCCCCAGGTTCCCCCGGCGGTTATCTGGGGCGTAATGGTAGCACAAAATCAAAATTAGCAAGTGGACACTGGTAGAGTGTGTGTGTGGTTTTATGCCATTTTATTATGTGCATAAATTCACGCAACCATCACCCCAGTCAAGCAACAGAACATCATCTCCACAAAGACAGTCCTCATGTCTCCTCTTTCTCGTGGCATCTGTCCTCATGTCCTCGCCAGCCCTGAGCCCTGGTAAGCACTCATCTCTTTTGTGTCTCTATAATTTTGTCATTTTGGGAATGTTACAGACGTGGCACCATCCAGCATGTGACCTTTTGAAACTGGTTTTTGTTCACGCAGCATAATGCCCCTGAGAGCCATCAAGGTCGTTGCATGTGTCTACTGTCTGTTCCTGGTTATTGCTGAGTCGGCTGCCATGGTATGGCTAGAGGACGAATGGTTCACCCACTGAGACATTCTGCTTGTTTCCAGTTCCCGATTAATGCCAGTAAAGCTATGGCCAGTTGTGTGCAGGTTTTGTGCACCACTTGTGCACCAGTTGTGTGCAAGTCTTCGTTTCTCTGGGATAAGTGCCCAGGAGTGCAATGGACTATAGGTAGGTATATGCTTAGCTTTTAAGAAACTGTCAAACCATTTTCCAGAGTAACAGCATCATTTCTCATTCCCCCTAATGTAGGAGAGGTCCCATTTCTCCCCATCCTCCCCAGCATTCAGTGTTGTCACTAGTTTTCATGGTAGCCGTTGTAATAGGTCTGCGGTAATACCTCATCGTGGTCTCAGTTTGCGCTTTCTCCTGGTTATCGATGTGGAACATGTTTTCATGCGCTTCATTGGCATCTGTAGATCCTACTTGGATTCATGCCTCTTACTGTCTTCTGCCCATTTTCTATTTGATTTTTTTTCCTAGTGCTGAGTTTTCAGATTTTTAAAAATAATTCTAGAATATGTGTCCCTTCTCAGATATGTGGTCCACAAGTATTTTCTCCCAGTCCATAGCTTGTCTTTTCATCCTTTTAATAGGGTTGTTTGCAGAGAAAGAGTTTTTAATCTTGATCAAACCTAACTCATAGAATAGTTTCTTTTATGGTGAGGGTATCATGTCTAGGAAGTTGTTGTGAAAACCTAATTCCTGAAGATTTTGTTCTGTTTTCTTCCAAATTTTTATAGCTTCATATTTACATTTCTTTCTTTAAAGATTATTTATTTATTTGTATGAGAGAGAGAGCGCAAGCAAGCCAGCAGGAGCCGAGGGGCAGGGGGAGAGGGAGGGGGCTCAGCAGGAAGTCCAACACGGGGCTTAATCCCAGGACCCAGAGATCATGACCGGAGCCTAATGCCGCAGCTCATCTGACTGTCACTCAGGCACCCCTCCATTTATATTTCAGTCAATTATTTATTTGAATGAATTTTTGTCGAAGAATTGAAGTTTAGGTTGAATTGCTTTTTCCCTTTTGGCCTGTGGACATCAAGTTTCACCTTTTGTTATAAAGACACTTCCTCCGTTACACTGCATCCGCACCTCTGTTAGAAATCAGTCTGCATACTTGTGACGGGTAATTCTGTTTTACTGACCTATATGTCTGTCCCTCCACCATATCACCCAGTCTTCGTTATTGTAGCTAGACGGTAGTCATGTAGTATGGTTTATCCTATTTTATTTTTCAAGATTGCTCCAGCTGTTCTGTGGCTTTTAGACTTTTCATCTATCGCACTGGATGTTACACGCGACTGATAAATTATCGAAGCTACGTCTGAAAGTGATGATGTCTATACGTTGCTTAATTGAATTTAAATATTTAAATTGAATTCAAATTAAAAAAGAAAGAAAATAAATAAAAAATAAAGTTTAGCATAATCTTTAAGTCTTTGCAAAAAATCTTGTTAGGATTTTGATAGAAATGATGTTAAACGTGTATATCAATGAGGAGAGAACTAATATCTTAACCGTTGAGACTTCCAATCCATGAATATGGTATGTATCTCTTTTATTTAGATGTTATTTGAACTCTTACATCAGTATTTCCTAGTTTTCGGCATGCGAGTTCTGTGTGTGTTCTGTTAGACTTACGTCTAAGTATTTTTTGATAGACTACAAATGTAACTTCATTTTTAATTTGCTTCTCCTTGCTGATTGGTACTTCACAGAAATATAGTACATTTTTGTATGCCGCTTTTCTACTTGAGAACTTGCTGAACTTACTTGTTAGTTCAACAGCTCTTTCTGTTAATCCCAGGAGATTTCTACATAGAAAATCTGCAAATAGGGTAGTATTATTTCTTATTTTCCACTAGGCATGCCTGTTATTTATTTATTTTTTTCCTGCCTTACTGTGTGGTTAGAACTTACAGTACTTGACTGAACAGTAATGGTGTGAGCAGACCATCCTTGCCCTGTTTCCCATCTTATATGAGAAAGCATTCAGTAGCATCTCACCCTTAGGTAAGAGGTTAGCTCATACTTAAACACCTTTTTGTATGTGTTTTTCTTATTAAGTTGAGGAAGTTCTCCCCTTTATTCCTAGTTTTATGAGAGTTTTATCATGAATAGGAGTTGAATTTTGTCAAATGTCTTTCCTGAATTAATTAATATGGCCATATGACTTTTCTCTTTGAGTCTATTAATATGGTGGGTTATATTGGTTGATTTTCAAATATTGAAACTATCTCATATCCCTAAAATAAACTTCACTTGCTCATCAGAGATAGATACACACACACACAATAATAAAATATATTACTAAATAATAAAATTGCTGAGTTCTATTTGTTAACATTTTGTTAAAGATGTTTATGTCTATATTCATGAGAGATATCAGGGTGTAATTTTTTTTATACTGTCTTTGATTTCATCAAGGCAATACTGACATCATAAAATGAATGAGGAGGTATTCCTTTTCTCCAATGTTCTGTAAGAAATTGTGTGGTTTTTGTTTTAATTCTTCTTTAAATGTTTGGCTGACTTTGCTAGTGAAATTATCTGGGCCTGGAGGTATCTTTTCCAAGGGTTTTCAAATAAGAAACTCAGTTGGTTATCGGGCTGCTCAAATCTATTTCATATTGGATGAGCTGTGGTTGTTTGCACATTCTGAAGAATTGGTCATTTCATCTGAGTTGTCACGTGTATGTTATAAGTTGTTTGTGATACTCCTTTATCCTTTTGGTGTCTGCAGGGTCTGTAATGTCGCCTGTTCCATTCCTAATGTTAGTGATTTACCAGAAGTAATTTCTTTCTTCTTTTTCAATCTCACTGAAAGTTTGTCATTTTCCTTGGTCTTTTCAAGAACTACCTCATTGTTTCTTGCTTTTTTGTTTTATTTTTTTTCCATTTTTAATCTTACTGATTTTTGTCCTTGTATTTATTGTTTCTTTCCTTCTGCTTTCATTTAGATTATCTTGCTCTTTGATTTTCTAGTTTCTTGACTTAAACATTAAGAATATGGATTCGAGAATTTTCTTCTTTTTTAAGGTAAGCATTTGGTGCTATTCATTTCCCTTTTAGCATTGCTATAGCTACATCTCACCAATTTTGATATATTTCCATTACATTCATTCAATATATTCTTAAAAATTTTCTTGAGACTTGCTCTTTGATTACTTAGAAGTTTTGATTAGTTTCCAAATGTCCTGGGTCTTTCTTGTTTTTTTTTTTTTTTTTTTTTTTTTTTTTTTTTTTTTTTTTTTTTTTTTTTTTTTTTTTTTTTTTTTTTTTTTTTTTTTTTTTTT